>OMLC01081964.1:0-15449 GCA_900302585.1 Regalecus glesne
ATATAAATTCAATGTTTATGACCTTGTCTTTGTTTTAGTTGCATGAAGAGCAATGGAGGAACAAGAGTCAAAATCCTTGTACGTGTAGGCCTGCATATACCTGGCAAAATAAAAGTTATTCTGATACTGATACACATACTTCCGAAAATGTGATTCTGCACTAAAGTATAATCTGAATAATGGTCTGCAAGAGTCATATGGAGCACTATATAGAGAACTCACTTAGTTTGCCCACTCGCTTTGCCCACACATGAAGATCCTAGTCATACTATTTAGTCCTGCAGTGTCACAGCTATAATCCAGGGCCACTGGTTGGAATCAGGAGGCTTTGGCTGGTACTCCTCTGTTCATGCCCTCCAATGACAAAGCAAAGCCTGAATTAGTGCCAGTCCCTTGCCCTGCAAGCTGGCTCACAATTCAGCCCCACTCTGTGTGTGGCCACTGTGGAAGTGTAGAGAACTGAAACAACAATGTCTTCCAACAGGGGTGTCCAAAAATGAGTAATTTATGTGATTGATGGCACACGTTGCCGTTTGTGTGTCCGTGTGCAATCACACACATACAAGTACGTGGGCATTTGCACACTTTGTGTGGGGGCATGGCTATAGTTTAGATACAGGCAACCGTGTGCCATGGAGTGCCAACAGTTATTACCCAACAGTACCCAAATTATCTTACCAACCATTCACTTTATATTCACGCAATGGGGCAGCATAGCTCAGTGGGTCGAGTGGTCGTCTGGCGGTCGGAAGGTTGCAGGTTTGATCCTGTCCTGCAGGAAGCATGTCGAGGTGTCCTTGAGCAAGGCATTAAACCCCTAATTTTCACATTCTCCCCGTCCTGCATGGCTTTCCTCTGGGTGCCTCGAGATACATCAACAAGACATATATGTTAGGTTTAATACTCCTGTCTGTGTCCCTGATTAAGGCAATGGAAAGTCAAGCTCTGCACAGCAGGTGCCCACTGCTCCTATACAGAAGCATGGGTTAAATACAGAGAAGATTCCCGTGTCGTGTGCCAATAAACCAGCAAAAAAAACAACTGATTTTATTTTTACTACAGGAAAAGAAAGCATCCTCCCTGCTACACAAAACAAAATGAATAGAACAGAATCAGCACAAAAGAAAAACAAACAAGATCCTTATGAAGATCTACATTATAATAACAAGATTCAATGATGTTCAATTATATATCAGACACTACAGACTAATATTGAAGAATGAAATGGTGAGGGAAAGGTAGGCACAGTGCACAGTATTAAAAGCAGGAGAGTTAGAGCACATGTACCACAAGCATTACACAAAACAAGACCGCCTGGATGTGTGTTTACGTGTGCATGTACACATTGTTTGTTTGCTTCAGGCTAGGCTCAGATGCAGAAATAAAAGTTGACCTTTATAAGATTCAGCTTTCACAGCCATCACCATAATAATGGAGGAAAGAATTCTTGTTAAAGGTATAACTAGTCTGCTCATTAGACTTAAGCTCATAAACTCATTCACTGGTACCGAAAGTATTTTCTTCTTTAATTCTCTTTCCCTGCCCCCTACCCCCATCTATGGAATCTAGTTTTTTTCCAAAAGTATCCAAAAAATCAAAGCTAATGTCTTGATGCATGCTCAATAATCCAGGTACGGAAATCACAAAAACGAGTATAAAAAAGAGTACCCCCTTTTTATCAATGTACTGTTTAAAAGTGGGGATGTTTGTTTTCAGCTCAGACTAAAGAAGTCACCTGGTGAGTGACGAAACGTTTCCAAATAAACTTCTGATCCAGTTGAACTGATTCACCTCTTTTTTGTGAAATCACAGCTAAATTAACCAAAGTAGAAACTGCAGAAAACAGGCTACTATATTTCTCCCATGATATAGCCTTTCACTTGTTAAACTTACAACACCTTTTCACTTTCAGGTTCCAGGTTATTTAGCTTTCACTCCAAAACCCATGAGCCATTGTGAACATATCCCTGTTGTATTCGCCCACGCAAGTGCTTGGTTTCAATAGGGATACTTCAAGCAATGAAAAAAATACTGGCTGCTAATGGCAAAGGCAAGGTCCTGATCAGCAAAAAAAATTGCAGAGCAAACTTTAAACAAAAGATATAAGGGGATCTTTTCAACTAGCTACAAGACAAACTTTATACTGGCCTACTTTTGCTGTTCATTTGAGAACACTTTCTTAAGTTTATTTTGTGAGACCACTTTTTTTCCATTTGGTAACTTAGTTTATTTGTGTGATATTGAAAAAGTTTTGGCTGATAATTTTGAAACAAATCTATTTTCAAATACATCTAACCTTTACCCATGACATTAGATTTGGTCTTCAGAGATTGTTATGATGTAATGAGCAACATTTCGGTGACAGTTAAATGTGAGCTGTTATCCATTAATATACATTTCTTTGTATCATTGATCTACTGCTGCTACTTCAGAAACAGGAAAATCCTGTCTGTCATCAGGACAGCACACTATGTTTATACTCCTTGGTCTGTGATCATTACAAGGTGCTTTAGCCTTTCATTGCAATGCCATGCATGCTGTGCTCTCTCAAACGAATTTACCTGCATTATATGCAGTTTTCAGAGTTAATATAATAGCCTATCAGAGCCACTACAATCACAGGAACATTCCTGGTTACTTTTAGACCTGCCTCAGACTGTTTAGGCAATGTGCTGCATTCAACTTTGATATGAAGATATATTCATCAGCCAAAACATTAAAACCACCACTAATATTGTGTAGGTCCCCCTTGTGTCATCAAAATAGCTCTGACCCTTCGAGGCATGGACTCCACAAGATTTCTTATTGTGTCCTCTAGTATTTGGCACCAAGGCATTAGTGGCAGATCCTTTAAGTCCTGCAAGTTGTGAAATAAGGCCTCCATGGATCAGACTTGATTTTCCAGCATATCCCACAGATGCTCAATCATATTGAGGTGTGGGAAATTTGGAGGCCAAGGAAACACATTGAACTCTCGGTGATGTTCCTCAAACCATTACTGAACAACATGTCTAGTGTGGCAGGATACTTAATCCTACTGAAAGAAGCCACTGCCATCAGGGAATACCATTACCATGATAGGGCATACCTGGTCTGCAAATATCTTTAGGTAGATGTCAAAGTAACATCAGCATAAATTCCTTGACCAAAGGTTTACAGCAGAATATTGCCCACTGCATCACTCAGCCTTCCTTGCCTTGCCTTCTTCCCATTTTTCATCCTTGTACCATCTTTTACCCAGGTAAAGAATGAAAACCCACCTGGCTATCTATCCACATGATGTAAAAGAAAGCGTGAGGCACTTTCAGTGGCGAATAGGGGTCATCATGGGCCCTCTGATTGGTCTGTTGCTATACAGCCCCATACATGGCAAGCTGCAACATCCTGTGTGTTCTGACACCTGTCTGTCATATCAAGTAATAACTATTTCAGCTATTTGAACGATGGTAGCTCTTCTGTGGGATCAGATTAGACAGGCTAAACACATCAATTAATCCTGGGTATCCATGACTCTGTCACCAGTTTACGGGTTCTCCCTCATTCAGCTACTTTTGGTAGGATCTGACCACTGCATTACCCAGAAAATCTCATAAGACTTGCCATTTTGGAACACATCAACTTCAAGAACTGACTTTTTACTTTCTGTCTAATATGTTCCATCTTGTGACAGGTGCCATTGTAAAGATAGAATTAATGTTATTTACCCCACCTTTCTGTGGTTTTAATGTGGCTGATAGGTGTATATTTTAATTTAATGTTACTCAAGATCTAATATCCCCCATTAAAAACAACATAGGGCAAGGTTCCCCTCGAGTTTAGTTCTTTTCATATTACTTCAATGAAACCTGAACTTTTGATAGAGTTCTTATTGGCTTCATAGTTCCAACAAGAATATCCTGCTGTTGACATGTCCTTGCTGAGAAACCAGTTTAGAGCCTGTATAATTGTTGATGTTATCACCACTAGGTACAGGAAGATTTTCATTTTCAGATTCCTCACCATAGAAGAAACAAACTGCAGTTGAGATAAGCAGAGTTAGGCCTTTTCACGTGTGTGTGGAAGTGTGTATACTTTGCCCGCATAAAATCACAGACCCATGCAAAATACAACAGGGCTTCTGACGTCAGGGAAGTCAAGTGTGTGCACCAGTTTTCACCTATGCATTTATCCTGACCTTTAGACGTGCATTTCAGAAAGGTTTTCGATGCTCAGTGTTAGAAATCATCTTGCAAAGAACTACCTGAAAGACACAAAGAGCTTCACTTTTTTTACCATTACAGTTTTAGACGCACTATTACAAAGTGACATGGTACAAATCAAAAGGACATAGATGTACTCTTATCTCAACTTGCATTGAACCCAGAAGAGTGTGTTTACTAAGCGTAATGTTCTTGTTAACAGTGATAGAATGCACCTTTGATTGTAAACAGGGCAGAGCAGAATGGGTTACGATTAATGTTCTTTCGCCTTTTTTTCTTCATACACAAGTGGGTACCAGTGGGTTTACTTACAGCAATTCGTACGCCATCTGGTCTGGAATACAGACATAAAGGAATAAGAATATAAATTTGCTGTTGGGTTTTGATTACAAAATCTTTTATGATGTATTTGATTATTGTAGTTGAGGAATGTTTTCTTTTCATTGTTGTGTTATCAATGCATTTAAGTGTGAAACCAAAGCACTTGTCAAGGACACAATACAAGGGTTATTTTTCTTGTTCAGACTTCTTAGAAGACATGTTTAAAGTTTGTGTTTTGCATTTATCCAATCGAGCTTGACTGTGTGGACCATCTCCTTTGCATTCACCGTCTAATTTTTAATCATCCTATTTTTTCAGTTATAAACACTAGTATCTAATCTAATCAACACATCCTGAGCCCTTGTCGGGTTGTTCAAGTCAGACATTATAAATGCCAAGTACTTTCTTTGATGTTTGGTCACGATACTATACTTAGAGCCATAATTCCAAGCTATAAACTTGTGGTTTTATTGTGGGGCTGCTAGTTCAGCAGTAGAGCGTGTGCTTTGGGAACTGGTGAGTTCAATTTTGCAGGTTCAAACCCACCATGGGATGTCAGGAAGGGCATTGGCCTTACTCCCCAAAGCGCAAGCTAAGTCCGTGTCCATCCCAATGTGAGGACTAATTGTGACATAAAAATGGACCTTAAAGTTGTGGTTCTCTGATTTTTGTTGGATTGTCGTCCTCTCTTTAAAGGAATATTTAGAATAGGCAGCCTACCCTAGAACTGTCATGTCTTTACGCCATGTCAAGTGGTTCACTTACATTTTTTAAAATCTATTGATAATAATATAATTTGCTAACATAGTACAGATAGAAAGCATGACATAACAACCTTACCATTGGATCAGATGTGTAGCCATTTGCTGCATCATGAAATTTTGATATTTTAAATTGAATTACAAAAAGCAATAAAATGATCTTGTTTTCCTTGGGAAGAATGACTTTGTTAACCTTAGTCGGACACAGTGATCTTACTTAATTTTAATCCCAAGATCCAGGTTGTATAATGTATTTGCAATGAAGTGTGTATCATGCAACATGTTATCCATCCATCTATCCATCCCATGTCAGCTTTTTATCTGGAGTCAGATTCATGCAGGAGCCACTCATTAGGTGAAAGGCAGGGAAATGCCCAGGACAGGTCGCCATTCCATCACAGAGCTTGAGTGGTTAAGGGTTCAGTGTCTTGCTCAAGGACACTTTGATGCGTATTCCCCAGGGTCTCAAACCACCAATCCTCTGATTACTATATGACCTCCTGAGCTAAGCCGCAAAATTATCGTATTACTTGTATTTTCTTCTGCATGTGTGTGCATACGTGCATGCTCTTACTCGTTGGTAATTTGTCTAAGGTGAAATATCAGGCCCTGGTGTTAGGACAGCTGTTGACCTCTCTGTGTCAGTAATGTCAGCACTGTCTTGGGTTTCTGTTCGGCTGTTTTTGTTCAAACCTCTTTCCCTCTCAGTTTGTCTTCCCGCACTAGGAACCCACACAAATAAAATAAACGCTGAAGGCCATCCTTGTGTGGAGAAATGTGGTTCACCGGTGTCCACTGGAAATGGTTTAGACCAAACATTGCATGCAACATTGGTATCTGTCCAGCAGAGAACTGAGAATGTGTTCCAGTGCTGTGCGTATGCACAGAAATTCTTGCATGAGTGTTCACGCGCACATAACAATACATTCTGTCTCCAGATTAAAGATGGAAAGTTGTGTTTGCTGTCCTTCATTACTCAGTGGACCAAGCCAGACAAAGCAAGCCAGACAGTCACCCTGCCAGTCAGCTCAATTACAAGAGCTTTGAAAATCTGCTTCTTCTGAGGGAGTCTTACCCTGTCCAAAGAGTGGAATGTGCTTACACAGTTGGAAAAATCAAACCAGGGCAGAAGGATAAGGAGGCAGATGTGTGAGTGTGCATGAAAGAGGGAACAGATGAGAGACACACAGAGGAGGTGAGGTCTAGAAGCAGTAGGTAGCGTGAGTTTAAGAACACAGACAATACTGTCACCAGCAACAGATTAAAGAACATTCAACAGATTTAAGGACTGTGGACTGTGACTGAAACATGCACTCGTGAGCAAACGTAAGAGGGGACCAAGTGTGAAAAATAATTTCCATGTTAAGGAACGAACAGAAGATGAGTGGGGGGAAAAGAAGAGGTACAGTTGGGAGGGAGCACAAGAGTGGGAAAATAATGGAGGAAGAAATACAGATAAAAAAGAAAGAAATAGCCAGAACAAAAGTCTAAGAAAAATTCACACACGAAGATAAAGAGCTACAATAGAGGTAGGAGTAAAACAGAGCTGATGGTAGTGGAAGTTGCACCTAAGTGTGGGATTTTTGTGCAAACCTGGACCTCTGCCTTGTGTTTCCAGCCTACTTGTGAAGTGAACTGTACAGTGTATCCAACATATCAAGCACCTATTAACAAAAGTTTTGCTAGGCATACTGTGAGATTTCTTGTTGCTACACAATTCTAAGTGTTGCAACAATACCTACTTTGCTTCATGTTAAATGCACAAACGGTTCAAACTAGTAGAGATAGATTATAAATCAAGCTCTGGTTGAATTAAGTATGAGGAAAAATGATAATCGATTTTCCTCTAACAAATCCTTCAGCAACTTTTTGTTAATGCCTCTACACACTGTAGCCAGCAATAGTTATGTTGCAGACATCATGGTCACCTTGCATGCTTGTATCTCTCTTGAAAAATTAGATCTGTAAGAGACTAATCTAGCCTGCCATATCATTGATATTTATTTCAGACTTCTTAATTCTTCATGTTTGTCATTATTCAGCTCCTTCTATGTTTCTCATATATTCTTTTTTTTAAACTCACCTACTTAGTAACAAACCAGTCAAAAGGCAACACCAACACATGCTGTATGTTGAATATCTCAGTAGGACAGAACACCTGCTTTTAGCAACAAACAAGCTGACACGGGTGTAGGCTTACGTGTGTGAGTGGGTGCGTCCGTGCGTCCGTGCGTCTGTTGCTGCATGTATGTCCATTTTAAAAGGTACATCATGTCCTAAGCAGTCCAGGGTGACTGCTAATAGAGACCAGCTAATGCAAACGCTCAGTCTTTTTCTGGTTCCCCTCCACACGCACTCACATAGAATAAATTGAGCACATTATATAGACATTACATCCCTAATGACTTGGTCTCTTTTACTATAAATGAATAAGACACAAACCTAACAAATTGCACTTATTTTGGACTTTAATTTTCTTATCACAGTCTTTTAAACACATGATGCACTAATCTTGTTCTGCTATCCACAGTATTGCATTTTGTGTTGCAGAGGTGCCAATGGTACTCTACCTGTTCCTGCTCATTTCTGCAGTCTGGTTGTGGGCAGGCCTCCATATGGGCTACAGATACCTGTGGATGCTCATCCTTTATGTCATCTTCAACTGTCTGCTGGTGAGTTCAGATGATACTCTTGGTTTTTAAGTCCTATAGTAGTTAATGCATAATAAACAATAGCTTACTGGATTGGTTGAGTGTCCGTACATGATCAGTCAAGGCTGGGTTAACAATGACCGCTATTTTGCTGTGCCCTCATGGGGTATCAGTGGAAACTGTAAAATCTGCTGTGGCGACCCCTGAGAAACAAGAGAACAAGCCAAAAGAAGAAGTAGTTAATGCAGGAGTTTTCTAGTTTCTTATTCTAATTTCATAGGGGTCTAGTAGCTAATACAATTAAAACATTGCTTTATTCAGGTAAAGATTGCTTTCTTGTGTTATTGGACATAGGTGACACTTCATGTCTGTATACCTGAGACTGGCTTTCACCGATCAGTTGTCGATTAAATGCCTTGACTGACCACTATCCGGATTCAAACCTTTTTGTTAAGCTTTGTTTTACAGATGCCTAAGCTTTGTTTTACAAATACAAATGCCTGCTCAGTGCTATTTCAGTACATACTGTCAATGCAGGATATAACAATGGTACTGTTGGATATCAACACTGCACTAGATCTGGCATCATTGGATGTGTTCTGAGTGCAAAACTAATTGTCGAATACAGACGTCATTCACCCCTCCTACTCCGTATAATCTGGCTACATTGAGCACAATAATCAAATGGTGCTGAAAATCCAGAAATGACCATGACTTGGACTCATTCCACACCAAATCCTGTGCTAATGGAAATGCTGTTGGAATATTTTCTTTCCATGCTCAGAACTGCTCTGCCTTCATGGGCTAAAGCACCATTTGAGAGAAGGGTGTCGATTGGGCTACATTAGACTCTACTTTGAAGGGCTACTTTGATGTCTGGTGAGACAGAGCAACAGCAGCACCCCAGGAGCTGAGAAAAATCCAGGGTTATCCCTTTGTATCAGTTGAGGCTGAAGCATGCCCGAGCCTGCTTTCTCTCTCTCTCTCTCTCTCTCTCTCTCTCTGTGTCTCTGTCTTTATCTCTCTCTCTCTCTCTCTCTCTCTCTGTCTCTCTCTCTCTCTCTCTCTGTATCTCTCTCTCTCTGTCTGTGTCTGTCTATTTCTCTTAATCAACTCATTCGTCTCTTTTTCACTCTTTCTTCTCTCCCTCCCACTGCCATTATCCATCCCTCTCCTTACAGTTCATGCTAAGATAAAAGGACATTCATGAGATACTAGATGACTATCAACAAATATCTCTTCACAGCTAAAAATCCTTCCGACATTTGCACTAATATCGCCATCCAAAGGGTTGCATAGCAGTCATTAGTTTATTAGGGAAAACTGAACATTTCTGCAACAGTTTCTGGTATCGTGTTAGATAGCTCTTTGTTCTTGAAGGATCAGTTGCTCCTTGGCCAGATTTACAAAGAATATCAAAACCCATTGTTGCACCCTACGATATAACAGCTTTTTTTGATTTTGTTTATTGTAACAAATCATCAGATTATAATTGTGTGTTTTTGTAGGCAAATATAAAGTTGTAAGGGGCAGCATAGCTCACATAGTAGGGTGGTCCTCTGGTGATCAGGGGATTAGCGGTCAGAAAATGTGCCCTTGAGTAAGACACTGAACTCCTAACTGCTCAAGCTCTGAGATGGAGTGGTGACATGTGCAGGATGTTTCCCCGCCTTTCAACCTAATGAGCGCTAGGACAACAGGTTCCAGTACAACTCTGTGACCCGACTTTGGATAAGCAGTTGATGATTGATGGATGGATAGATATAGTTGTCATAGTGGAAAAGTGTAGTCTGTTCTGTTACTTATATATCTATTGACCAGCAATTTGAGACGGCACACCTTGACCTTTTTAGCGTATCATTCTACCCTTGTTTCTTTTTGATACAATAGGGTCTATATCTTTGTAGGTCTGTAGGTAGGTCTATAAATGCCTCCCTCCTATTTTCCTCCATCAGCATCTTAGAGATGCCATCAACCTGTCAAGTGTGCTACAGGGGTCTGTGGTAACCTGTGGTGATATGTTGCATCCACTTGCCAAAGACAACAGTTCTACACTAAAGTAAACCTGTCGTATTGGTACAGTGACTAATGATGAGAAGTGATGTCACAGTCAACAGCTGATGTCGCACTTATCACTTGTCTGTCAACTCAAATCAAGTTTGGTACCATCTGTGATTTAATGTAGTCTGTTGATTCAGCCAACCAATGAAAGAATGGTATCAGAGAATGGTATGGAATATCATTAGTCATTTCCTCACACTGGGTGATATTAAGTACCTATAACAATAACTTCACAATACTTCATGATACTTCAAAAAGTGCTTCAGAAAAAAGAAGGGGGCAAAAACGTGGACATAGTCACAAGAAGAGGGGTGGGGGTCAGCTTAAGTGGAGGTTTTGTGTGCGTGTGTGCGCACACTCATGCATGCGCATTCATGCATGAGCGTGCATTTAAATAGTTTTGAGATTTAAAGGCATAAGATGCTGTTTCATGCTTCATTAACTGTACATTGCACATTGATGGATAGAATGGCCACTGATTGAGAAGTCCATTTTCATTTTTAGTCCTCATATTATGGGGGTGGACTTAGATGGAGCTTGGGGATTGAGGCCAGATGCCCATCCTGATGCTCAGCAATGGGATCAAACTCACTACTACTTCCTGAAGTGCGTGCGTGCTCGGCCACTGAGCAACCGTGCCTTCCCATTGAAGTACCTCTAATTACATATTCTTAAATGTCATTGGAGGCATTATTAAGTTTTTGAGAGCATCCCTCTGATTTTTCTTTTTAACTGAGATGTTTTTTTAACTGGATGTATGGGCTAAAAGGCGAGTTTCACTCCTTCCGAAGCATCCTTTGTGTGCTCTTATCTTTGATCTAGACCTTCCAGCCCTCCATGTTCTTTCTTCAGTCAACTGCCCTCTAAAATACATGAACACATATGATCACCCTTACACACACATGCACACACAGACTCATGCACAAGCATCAAAAACCCTTCCTATCCCATAGCGAACAGAAACATGGAAATATCTTAATTCTGGTCTAATAGAATGCCTCCCATCACACTCCGTTTGGCCCTGGCTTCAGGGTGGATACACACTACCCGTAATATTTTCCATCTCTACTCATACATTGGTGTAGAGCAGCCAAAGTTGGAACAAAACCGGTTCAAGACTTGCAGTTTGTATCAGTGCTGAAGCTATGGCGGAGAATAAAACCAGAGGCTCTTGAGTTTCAAAGTATGCTGTAGAGACAATGAAGGGATTCAGCAGTATAAAATAGACAGGTAATAAGTCTCTGAAGCTAACTGTGTCCAGGAACATTGATTTTTCAGTTAAACAGATCTGACCCAGTTTTTGTAAATTTCTACTAAGGAAAAATGTTTGGTATCTCCTTGAGACGGTGTCACTGGCTTCCAAATGTAACTTTTATTCATACATGTTTGTGAATATGTGCATGTGAGTATTAATCATTTAATACATTTGTGTATAAAGGCCATGAATCTTGGATTATGGGAAAAAAAAAGTTTAGTTGGGAAGAGGAAAAGGGTTGGAATAAAAGGACTGACATTTCATTCTTGTGTGGCATGCCTGATGGGAATGTGAATGCAAAACAGGAATGGATTAACCTAACTGGGATTGTGTTTCTCATCAACATGTTCCACCACGTGAAGAACAATTAGGATGTTATGATGCCCAACAGTTGTGGGGCTAATGTTGTACAGGTTTTGTTAATGAGGTTCATTTATGAAACAATGAGGAAATGATAAACTAATATGTGATTGAGATGTAAGTTTCTAAAGAAAAACAAAAAAGGAGAGCTTTATTCGATAAAAGATTAGATTAATTAAAAACATTCAATTCACACTTTCCCAAAGTTAACACGTCATGTTTTGCAGTTGGCATGCAGCATGGATTTTAGGAGGGTTAATATGGGAAAGGGTCTGGAGGGAATTAATGTCAAACATTTTCCAAAGCAGTCACCATATCTATTACCAGTGTGTTTAAAGAAGTTCAGAAACATTGCAGCTAAATAAGTAGATATAAGGTTTTATACATACCTCTTAAACACCTGTTTATGGAAATGTATTAATTCCATGAGCTATTTTCCCCGAACACTAAATGTTATCCTTGGCTTAGGGATCATTTTCACCTTCCATTTTTCTATTTGACTTGTTCGTGTCAAGGTTACAAGCATTTTTTATATCTCTGCTCTGAGGCATGGTTCACTGGTTTGTGTTATTTGCTTCATGCCGTGAGTTTTCCATGAAGAGAATTTTCCGTGTTTACTTCACCTTTGTTGTTGCAGTTGTTTTTGGTTGTATGGCACACTTCTCAACAGCTGATTCACCCATTAAACAGCTGCAGATGTTACAGTTATGTGTGCATCTGTTCATTTTGTGTGGGTGTGTGTCTGTGTGCCGATGTGTTTGCATATTAGATATGCAGACTAGTTTATACATCTATTATGTGTGTGTGTGTGTGTGTGCGTGCGTGCGTGCACAATAGTCTATAGTGTTTGACTCTTAAACCTAAGTTATGGAATGGAACCACAATACCTCACATATGAGTGCATATGAAATCTGTTCAGTACCTATTGTAGCTCAGTGGTAGAACATGTACTTTGGGAAATAATGAGCCAGAAGACACGGGTTTGATCCCATTGCGTCAGGCGTCAGGAAGAGCATCTGGCCTTAATCCCCCATGCTCCCTCACGCACAACATTTTGATAAAAAAAATAAATGATTGGAATTTTCTGCATATAACCCATCTTAATGATTAGAAGCAGTCAGCAGCCACCATGTGGCTTATACTGACACATAAAAATCAACCTCTCTCTCACTTTATGTATGAAGCTGAAACAAGCCAAGCATTGTTTCCATCACGCTGTTTTCATGTCTGTCTGTCTGTTTATCGATCTATCCTTTTGTCTTTTCCTTTTCTCAGCCACTCTGTCCACTCCAGTTTGATTTAGCATCAGTCTGGAGCTGCATCTGCTCCTCTTCAGGCTGAATTAGAAAACAGTAATCAAATCATTACATCACCACTCGTTATTATCTTCTCCAGTGTCAGCTTCACTGCCGGTAAACCTTACCTCATTGTTGCCTCACACAGACATAACAGACAACAACATACTTTAGCAGCACCAGACCACTCCTCAATTCAATTTCCTCCTTGCATCCTCATTGAATCGTTACATGTGACTATAAATAGACCATAAATTCCCTGTGGCTTCATTGGGGGCATGCCGTCAGCCATGCAGACTAAAACACACAGATGTAATTTAAGCCTTGTGGTTTAAGATGGGCAGGCGTCAGAGCAGGATCACTGAGAAAGGCTGCTGAGGACAGTGTTTGAAAAAGGAGAAAGGAGAAAAAGATCTTCCTATCAAAATTGCAATGAATTAGGAATGCTAGGGTGCCACTGCGGACAACTATGCTCCCATCCTAATGCAGAGGTTCATGGTTCAAATGCCCCCATTACATCCTGCCCAGCTACAGTTACTCCATTACTTGCTCTCCACCTGGAAGCACTGTATTCCGTATTGCTAATAGCGACTCTAGGTGGTAGGCCGCCTGTACAGCTACAGGTGGTTCTGGAAACCGTCTGGATAAACCTGCAGGGGAAAAGAAGAGGTTGACTGCCTCTACATGTAGAGGAGGGTGCATGTGAAGGTTTTTTACCCTCCCCTGCTACCATAGGGTTTGTGCAATGGTTGGACTGTAGGAGAACAGGAATTATTGGAATTGGAATCAAAAAGGGAGAAAGAGACACAATGTAAAATAGACACAGAGAATAGTGGTAGCGCCCAATCAACTGTACTCCTTAGTGAGAAAGATGTTAAGCTAATTAATTATTGAGTTCAAACTTGTAGAAAATTGCCAGTAAGTAATATCAACCAACATTATAAGCATTCTGGCCTCAGAACTATCCCTGTCAGTTGATCAATCTTCTTTTCATTTTTCCTCATTTCTAGTTTTATGCAAAATTCCCCAAATGCACTTTCTTTTTCCTTTTTTCTCTTTTGTCTGCCTCTCATTTTTCCCTTCTTCTATCCCTTTTCGCATATCACTTCATCATTCTTCCCTTTTCAATTTCATTGTCTCAAGGTAGTCTCTTTTTTCTCTTTTCCAACTTGCCTTCTCTTTCTCTTTTTGTCTCTCTTTCTGTCTGTCTGTCTCTTTATCTCCGTCTCTTACTCACTCTCAATCCAAGCCACAGCCCCCATCTACTTATCTCCCCTCCCTCTCCCTTTCCTTCCCTCTTTCCTTCTCTCCTTATCTCTGTCCTTTCCAGAGACCCTGCGGTCTGGCCTGTGAGTAAGGAACACATACATAATAGGTCTATGGTAGCAAAGCCTATTCCTCAAACTGTTTTGCCCTCTAATGATCCGTGCTAATCCCCCTCAGTACTGTGGTGGTTGAGCCACAGGTAGCTTACCTGCACATCCAGACATGGTCACACACCTGTATGCAGGTGCACACTAGTGCACTTTGTCACCACTATACTTGCAAATACCTTCCAGTTGCCATTATCTTCCCTAACCAAACATTGATTCTCATATAAACCTTATACCAAAGCCTTAACTTCCATGGTTTTAATAAATGAAAGAACAAGAAAAACTTTTATCAGATTTCTAAAACTTACTGAATTATGGAACTGAAATGATAAAATGGCATAAAACAATGCCTATAAACACATGTCCATGGGGAGTTAGACTATTTGCAGGCTATATTCACACATCAAGTTATGAACCAAAGTAAATGACCTGTGAGGCTTCTATGTGTGCACATCCATTTGCAAGGCTTTTTCCCCGTCTTGCAAGCTAAATGTTTCCCGTTTACAGTGCACAAATAAATGGATAGTTTGAATCCTATTGGCCTCCTCACATGGCTCATCATGTTGATTATGATGGCTTTCAATACAGTTTATTTTGCCCTTTCTATGACCATGTTCCTTTGGTGCATGAATGATGATTATTGCATGTACTTTGCTCTACTGTAGATAGAGTTTTCTCCGCCAGTTTACTGTTCCCTCTTGGTCATCTATCAAGGCCACTTATACTGAAATTTAATCTATATGGTAGGACCATGTGGTTTGTTGTAATGCCATTTACCAGTTAAAGAATTGGACAACTTGACAAGCATCAATTTGTATTCCACAAACAGTATTGAGAGACAATTTCACTCATTGCATTCAGGGAAGTGTACTTGTAATACCCTATTTTTGTTAACATATGCATTTCAGAACCTATTAAGAATTATTGGTCTTGTGGGGCCACTGTAGCTCAGCGGTAGAGTATGTATGTGGAGAGCTGATGAAAAAGAAGCAGCAGGTTTGAACCCACCACGAGGCATCACGAAAGGCACCTGGCCTTAATCCCTCAAGTTCCATCTAAGTCCATGTCCGCCTTGACAATGTGGGGACTAATCATGACACGTAAAATGGACCTCTCTCTGTGTGGTTTAAGGAGCTGCTTGTAAAGGTAAATGACCAGATCACTAAACAGTTG
>OMLC01081965.1:0-17366 GCA_900302585.1 Regalecus glesne
TATAATTGCCAAATAATACCCATAAGCATTAGAAAGAGAGAGACAGAAATAACTAGAGGGAGAGACTGTGAACCACCTGAAACAACAGAAATTTCTCAAATCCTCATTTTAATTCAAACTGCAACCTCATATCGAAAGACCATACAGGGGTCAATCAATTCTGATGTACCTCTTGTAGAAGGTGCATTAAGATGGTGGTACTAGTCACCCTTTGCCTTTCACATGTTCTGGACTTCGTTCCTATACTGATGTTTGTCTTTGTGTGCTTGACAGAAAGTGTGTCAGAAAAAGAGGCCCCTAGCTACTTGGATCTTGTGCGCATATGCTGGTGTTTTGGCTTCCCAGACCTGCCCTGGGTCAACCCGCAACTAACACACACACACACAGATACACACATTGAACTTGCTCCCTGCTTCACTTAAAAAAGAGTTGTCAGCTCTGACAGGCTCAGACAGTGATGTGATTGGTTGATTTGAGACAAAGTGGGCGTCAATCAGAGTTGACTGAGTTCCCATTGGTGTTGTGGGTCAGATAACTGTGTTTCCCACAGAAAAGTACGAGAGAAAAAGCAAAACATGAGGGATTGTGTGTATGTGGCTACATATGAGAAGTAGAAGCGAGTCAAAGGTGATGCTTCCTCTCCACTCTTCCTCATTTTATCAGTTATCGCTCACTCCCAAATTTGATATGAGCGTCTACAAAGGACGGCAAAAGTCAATAAACAAATCCTCTCTCCTGCTTGACTCTTAAAAAAATATATGGAATAACAAATTAAATGGGATGGAAATGGCTGTTAGGTAAAAGATACATACTGGCTAATGCACTGCAGCACAAACATACATCTGCGAACTTGCCCTGTGCAAATAAATATGATGGTGATTTTCTGTTAGGAAAACATTACTGACAGGCAGTGCTTAAAATAAGCTGACAATCTAGTCAGTGATGTTATTAGATTAGATTTACTGTACAGTGTTTGTGTATTTTAATATGACGTCATCAGTAGCAATTTTAGCGATAATCTGTTTTTGCCCAGAGCACACTTGATTCATGACAGCATAGACTGTACACACACAAACACACAGAATAATTATTTTCACTCATTTACTATATATTAGAACAAAGTGGGGCTGCGGTAGCTCAGTGATCCTACCACAGGGCACCAGGAAGGGCATCCAGGCCTTAATCCCCCAAGCCCCATCTAGGTCCATGTTCACCCCTACAACATGGGGAGTAATCATGACATGTAAAAATTAACCTCTCACTGTATATTAGGGAAGAAAAATGATTCACACCAAAAAGCAACTGACATGACCAAATCAAGGGGCTAACACTTGATTTTTAGTACTTGCAGATCTGTTTACAAAATGAATCTCCTTTTCAGTTTTGACATTTGGTTCTGTTGACGTACTGGATGTGTGCTTATGATGTGAAAGCTGTACTTATTGACATACAAGGGTGCATGGCATTGCACATGGCCTGTGTTGGCACAGAGAGGTGCCGGTGACATGTATGGTGACGCCGTAGTTCATTCTTGCTGATCTTTTTCTGTCTTTGTCTCATTTGCTAAATTGCTCCCTTGTGGTTTCACTTTTTCTCCTTTTCTGTTCTCACATACAAAGTCCACAGTTACTCATGCTGGCTCATAACTATTTACCATCTCCCTTTCACCCTCTCATTCTGATTCTCCACCTCCCTTCCTCTGCTCTCTAATTTTCTGTATTTCTCTCTCTCTCTCTCTCTCTCTCTCTCTCTCTCTCTCTCTCTCTCTCTCTATCTCTCTGGTGACAATGTCCTGCAGTTATGAGGCAAGGTCAGAGGAGTGAAATCCATTTAAATACTGATGCAACTCTCCAGAGGTCCATAACCAGGCTCTGCAGTGCTCTTCCCTTTGCGCCTCACCCAAATTGATGGATAGATAGATTTCT
This sequence comes from Regalecus glesne, assembly GCA_900302585.1. Classification (NCBI taxonomy): domain Eukaryota; kingdom Metazoa; phylum Chordata; class Actinopteri; order Lampriformes; family Regalecidae; genus Regalecus; species Regalecus glesne. The sequence continues at coordinate 1,926 of OMLC01081965.1, forward strand.
ATAAAGCATTCAGTATTAGTTGCCCTTCACCATTAATCAGCAGAGGTATTTCACGCCATGCCATGCTGTACGTATTCTTACAAAGGTCTAAAGTTGGTCTTGGATGACGGTGAACAAACAACCTGCTCTTGTTAAAATCGTGGTGTTGCTTTTTTCCTTTCTTTTTTTGCCTGTGTATCTGTTTTGTGTGTGCGTGTGTGTGTGTGTGTGTACGCGTGCGTGTGCGTGTCTGTGGAGAGCTCAGGGAGCCTCCATGTATTTGTTAATCCCAGGTGTATCTATATTCGAAATGTTTCCACCCAAGTTTATGAAGCACCAAGGGACCTGCCATTTTCATGTTTTAATCCCCTCTTGTGCTAAAACAGGCGGTCCATAAAAAGCCACATGTTGCAAAGCAATGAAATGGCTACCTTGATTTATATTTGAAAAAAGAAAGAAAGAAAGGAGCCCACAAGTCCATTTCTTAGATAATGCATAAGTTTGGCCTCTGTAGCAAACCAGAACTAGAATGCATAGCGGGAATATTTTCTCATCAAACGAACATGAAGCTCAACAGTTATTTCGGTTGTAGATGTAAGAAGGCTGCCGCAGAACTTAGAATAATGTAATGGGGATCAAATTTGATGAATGGACCTTTCAAAAGCTCCAATTGTAGTTATGCTAAGCATTGAGAGAGTGGTCTTTTTAGCAGTTTTACACATGTGGCCATTATTCATCAGAAAAGGGCACTTTCTATCAACTGTTATTTCATGGCAGTAGCCCATATTATCCAACACAACCAGATCTCAGCAGTGCATACCAACAATAGTCTGTCTCATGGCCTTTGGCAAGCTGCCTTTATATACACAAATTTAGCTCAAATTGTGAAAGAAGTAACAAGCTACTAGCAAAAACTAAGCTTCATCATGAGGTGGAAGATCACTTTTGTAAATGTTTATGAATGGGGTTGGACAAGCTCAGATGTCCTCAACTTGTTGTCAGCAGGAAACAGTTCTATGGGTTTGGTGATCCATTATCATGAGAGCTGTGGTTTCTCAGTGGTGTAGTGTGCTTTTCAGGAACTGATGAGCCAGATATTGCGAGTTTGAACCCACTGCGGGGTTTCAACAAGGGCCTTAATCCACACCACATCTAAGTCCTATCCACCACAACAACATGGGGCCTAATCGTGACATGTAAAAAATGGACCTCTCTCGTTATTATTTAAATTATATGACGATGTACTCCCGCTTGTGGGACGAATCATCACTCAATAGCTTTATTTTGTATTGCACCTCAAATACTTATCATTGTGGTCCCATTTTCTTAGTGAAACATATTAATGTGTGTGCTCACTTTGCCAGGTCACTGTAAAAAAACAGCACAACTTATTAAGCCCAAAGATGGCACGGTAACTGTTCTCGGAAGAGGAAAAAAAGTAGAAAAGCTACCAAAATGAGAGAGGGAGAGAGTAACAAGTTCCATCTGAGGAAAGATTGAGGGAGTCTTCATGTCTTTTTTAAACAAAGACAAACCACACTTCTCATAAGATGATATAAAAATAACTCAATTACATGAAAGTTTTACTGGCATATAGCATGGCTCTATTCCACTTTTTGACGCACACCATCCAAGTCGGTTTAGGAAAACAATACCAGCCTAGGAACCAATGATTATCCTTTAATACATCTTGAGGGAGTGAGGGTATTTGTGATTTCCACTTTGTGAGATTTCATAGTGCCTGTTTTAAATTGGCTCTGCCTGTGCAAAGGTTTAACAATTTGCCAATCATTACCTAAATCTGTGAACTTCTGCAGAAACCTGAATAGACAATGCCAAGGGAAACAAAGTATTTGTATATGAAACTTATCCGATTGGTATACAAAGATGCAAACCCAAACATTTGTTCATGTCTTATGTAACATATGCACTCAAAATATATACAGATACCATGGGACACATGCAATTTTGCATGTACTTAAAAATGCATGTCGCACTTTTACGCTAACTAACAGCTAAAGTGTTTTTTTTTAAGTTAAGTAATATTCATAAGCCAACTGAACAGTATAATAAACCCAGTTTGTATGTGTATATTACGCGTTAATCTGTGACCCTGAAGTTTAAAATTGAACGTCCAAATGTTTAGATGATTTTTTAAAAGAGAACGATAAAGTTTCATATTATAACGATTCATACTGTCATTCCTGAGTGGCAAACTTGCTTATTCCTTTTTATGTCCATGGCATTGAAGGAAGGACAGGAAAGCCACTTTATTTTGTCATTGTATTCTTAAAATTAAATTTTGTCCTCTGCATTTAACCCATCCTATTGTATAGGAGCAGTGGGCAGTTGCAGTGCCCGGGGAGCAGTTAGGGGTTCAGTGTCTTACTCAAGGACACTTGAATACACTTGCTTAAGGGATCAAATCAGCGGCCTTCCAATTACTGGAAGACCTGTGCTACCCCCTGAGCCATTAAAACTATCATAGGAATTTTAAAAAGACCATATGTTTCTTAGAGACAACCATTGCTTTTTCAAACTCCAGAGCTGGTTAAAGGCGTTGAGCATAAATTGATCAGTAGTGCACAAAGCTGAAACCTGCCTGCTTCAAGTAGAGACTCCAACCACCGTGTGATGGATGAAAGAGATATAATCTGAGGTATTCTTATCTCACCTTTTTCAGGGGCCTTGGTAGCTCAGTGGTAGAACATATGCTTCAGGAACTGACAGTTTGAACCAACCGTGGGGTGTCAGTACGTCCGGCCTTAATTCCCCAAGCTCCGTCTAAGTATGTGTCCACCCCCACAACGTGGGGGGCCAATTGTGACGGGTATGATGGAACTCTCATTCTTAACTAATCAATTACTGTAAATAATTACATGCAAATGTAGAAATTCTCGAGTTCAAATTGGGGTAAAAAATCTGGATAGTGATTGGAGTGATCTACTATGAAGTCATCATTCTCAGGGTAAACAAGTATAAAACTAGAAAAAAATATAGTCTTGGGCTCACGATGGCTCAGCAGTAGGGTGTATCTCCAAGTTAGGCGTTACGGGTTTGATCCTGCTGCGGGATGTCAGGAACGGGCATCCAGCCTTAATCCCCCATGCTAAGGTAAATGAGAGGTATTCATTATAAAGTGTTTTGAGTGACCACTAATCTAGAAAAACACCATATTAAAAGAGTCTGTTTGCCATTTTTTACACTCTTGAGCCCATAATAATGGCTGAGCAAGTCACATTTGCGTGAGCCACAGAGAACTTATGCAGGATACAGTTAAAATTCAAAACAAGGGTCCCGCCAGTATTCTTAAAAAGACAAAATGTGCACAAAAGTGGTCTATCTTCTGCCTTATCTCTCAACACCTGAGGTGATTTAGCCTTGATAGTTGCCACACTGATAATATAGACCTGTGCATCCAGGTCTTTAAAAAAACAGCATTATCTGTCAGTTTTGACTGTAACGTGTCCTTTTTTTCCATTTTCCCAACAGCAAGCCATTCTTTGGGTATGTGGAAAAAAAGTGTGGTTTTAGTGCATTTACAAACAATGCCTGTGGCCTAAATCAAGAAAGTGACAGAAAATAACTTAATCCTTTAAATAAAGGGATAAATCCAATACTTAGTGGCCTTAGACTGGAGGCTCTAACCCAAGGGGTTTGGGGAAGGGGATTCTGAGGGTTACCTTCACTCTCCATGGCCCTGGAGCCATCTCACATAAATCTGCTGTTTAAAAGCTAACACTGCACTATCTCCCTTTACTTCTTTCCTTCCTCCATCCCTCCCTCTTTCATTACACGTTCCAACTTAAAGGTTTAATACTTGTCCCTACTTGCAACTCGCTTTATGCTATTTTTAAGAGCGCAACTCCCATTTGCTGTCATGCTGCACAATGTTAACGGATGCAGCCTGGGAAAATTGGTGAAGGAGATGGCGTTTGTTGGAATGGCTGACAGGTATATGCTAGTTAAATCTGACTATGATTTACAGGTCTTGGCACTCTACCAAGCTTTAGAGAGTGTGATGTGTCCTTTTGAAATGTGCTTTGATGATGGAGAAACGCACAACAAACATATCCAAACTAAGATAATGAGGGGACAGCTTCTGGCCCACTTTTCATGAAATCATATCACAATGAGAGCACAGTATGTGCATGCCAGTGCATGCCCGTTGAAATTGTGTGGCTTTGTCACTGGTCCGCTTTTGCTACATAATTCAGTTGTTTTAGGAAAAAAGCTGTAACATTGGAATGAAAACTCCTTAAGTACGAAATGCAAAGCTCATGCTGCCTCCCCCTGCATTTGCCTGTTTTTGGGGGGATTTTTCCACATGTACTTTTGTAATTGGGGGGTGCCATGATAAAATCAATTCAGTGGTGATAACAGATTTCACATCATGTTAGCCATTTCCTTTGGAAGAGGCCATCGCATGAAGACAGCTGAAAATATTCCTCTTTCATGCATCATCAATATCTTCATTATATCAAAGATGGGCGTCAGGTTGTATTTGCTGTTTTTACTTAATGCCACTTGACAGGCAAGCATCTTGCCTATGTCTTTTGTATACTGCTTTTTTTCTACTGTGTTATTCCACTTTTGTAGACATGTGGAAAAGAGTTTTATGCCACACGATGAAGCAAGTCACAATAAAGCTCAGCGTGATAGAAGTGTCCTCGTCGAAATTAGTATAATAGAAAAGGTGGTGCATGCAGTTACTAAAACATTAACTTTTCATCCTGTCCATGCAATGTTTTCATTTTTTTGTTGAGAAACACGAAATTGAAGTCCTTTTCAACCTTGCATACACTGTCACAGCTGAACTTGGAGAGAGAAACTTTATTTGTCATTGTACAAACATATAATGAAATTTGTTCACTAGATTCAAACCATCCTATAATAGGAACAGTGAGCAGCTACAGTGTCCAGGAAACAACTCCAGTTATCTTTCCTATTACCTTGCTCAGGGGCAGGGGTATCAACCCTAACATGTATGTCTTTGATGGTGGTAGGAAACTGGAGTACCTAGAGGAAACCCACACACAAACTTCACATAGAAAGGACCTGGGAAGGCCTGAGGACCTTCTTGCTGTGAGGCAACAATGTTGACCTGTGGGCCACTGTGCCTACTTTTGGCTAACTTTCTCTGCATTCATAAACCTATTGTTCTGTGCAAACTTCCTAGGCAATTTAAAAAGGGTGACTGGCCTCTGCACCTGAATGACTGATTGACTTTGTTGACTTTAACACAATACATGCAGTTTCCCCATGTCGATGCCATATGCTTCATCCTCTATCCTACAGTAAAGTTTTGTTTGCAATATGTCATTGGTTTTTGTTTCTAGTAAAATGTATGTACCCACCACAGAAAGTATTTTCTATCTACACTCGATACAGATGTTTATCCCCTTTGCCCTAGTTTTCTTTATTTCAGCCTTAGCTTTGATTTATCTGCAGCCCAAACTGTTGACTGAGCATTTTCAGAATGAAGCCCTCCCATGTGTACTGCTCAATACACCAAAGCTCTAGCATGCATCCGCCAAGAAACCTGATCACTTCAAATAATTTTACACTTCAGAGAGTGTGTCCACCGCATGAACAGAAAAGATGAGCACTTATATTTTAACTGCAGCTCAGGATATTACAAGTAAAGCTATGTGACTGTTCATTTTCCTCTAACAAAACAACCGTGGAAGAAAACTAACTCTTTTTTATGTGAACATAGCCTAATTGTTCGTAAGGGAGAAAACATGAAATAATTGATTCTTTTTCCCCCTTTATTTTGTCTGAAGGCAATGTATGAGAACCGTTTTCCCTAGATACACACTACAAAGTGAATTCAAACCATGCTCAGGGACACAGGGGCTAGACGCAGGGATGTCTATAGGGCAAGGGCCTCGAGTCATACTATGATGCTAGCCACAGTGTTTTCTAACTAGCCTCATTTTAATTGCGGTCAACCAGACAAAGAGGTCACTTGTATGTGTGCGCACACATATAGTGCTAACATAGGCATGCATTTGTATGTTGCAACTACACATGCAAATTGCCGAGCAAACAAAATCTTCGAATACTGGGCTGTATGTGTTGTGAGCTAAGTTGCTGTTTGACATGATGTGCTGTTTTCACCATGTCAGGCACATATGCCTTGGTACAGATGAATACATGCATGTGAAATATAAAGACTGGTTGGTCTCAACAATTAACCTTTTGCCAATATTTCTCTAAATTATCTCTGTGTGCACATTATTTTTCTTTCCACAACTGACCCTTTACCATTTCAGTGTGAATCTATGTGGATCCACCAGTTTGGTATTGTTTCCTCCATTTCCTTTTCTTTTCTTTTTTTCTCTTCTGTTTTTCTGTTCCTCTCTCCTCTCCTCTCTCGCCCTCTGCTCCATCTGTGCCCTGATATGAAAGGGAATAGTTGAGCAGGCCTGACAGAGGGCTGCAGAGGTGCTGTGGGAAGCTGAGCACTGCTGGAAGGGATTTTGTGTGCGTGTGTGCGTGTGTGCGTGTGTGTGCATGTGCGTGCGTGTGTGTGTGTGTGTGTGTGTGTGTGTGTGAGTACCTACAGTACACCTGTTTGTGCACATACCCTCACTTTTGTTTGTGCATACGATTGTTTTCGTCTACATGGATCTACACACCTATTAATGTGAATCTTCTAATAGTATTGCAGTGTAACATTTTGAATGCACTGTTGTGTGCATGGGTTTTCCTGTGTATCTAAGAATGTATTTGTGATTTTTTTTGTGTATGAGCTGCTGTTTCTATGCTAATACACAACAATAAGAGAAGTGTCCTTTTCTTGATAGATGACCCATTCCATTATCAAATCTTTTAAAAGATTGGTTTGGTTAAGATATGTGACTGGTGGTGCTTATTATTAATTTATGCCGGGTCAAAACCAAATATGAATAGATATAACAATTGTTAATCACTAATAACAAATATAACTTTAATCTATTCTCGAGTGATACTCAGTTTTCTACTAGAGATTCAAGTTTCAGCCAGTAGACTAATCTGCATATGTGGGGTGGTTTGCCAATAACCCCATTACACATTTCTAAAATTGTCTCTTAACAAATCACTTAACATCAGCCACCAACAAACCAAAGTAATATCAGCACCATCTCCCACATTGCAGTAGAATGAGCCCACTAGGGGCTTCCTCATTGTCTTACCCTTACTTTCTTTCTTTGTTCATTTGTCTGTCTGATAAGACCCATCCACTGTGTAACCCCACCTCTGTACTGTCTAAAAACAGACCAGTGCCGGGCAAACCTGGATCCTGCTCCCTTCCCCTGGTCGACCGAACACGTTTGGCTCTCTGCATGCTGCCAGCCGAATTGGGCCTTCCGTTGCCATGGCAACAACAGCAGCATAGTAACTGGCATAGCTCCGTTCGGCAGCTAGGCCTCATTATGCTGCTGTTGGCTTTGATGTGGTTTGTGAGGCTCTACCTGCATTACTGCAGCCAGTGGCTCTACCTCCAGGCCATGGCAGTTCCTGTCAACAAGTGAGTGTGTTTCCTTTGATATCCCCTTGCATGCATGCACATATGCACGTACACACACATAAATACATACAAGAAGGGTGTGTAGAGATACATACACTGATGAGCCAAAACATTATGACCACCTGCCTAATATGCTGATCTCTGGTGCTCCATGTGCCACCAAAACAGCATAACCCACCAAGGCAAGGACTGCACAAGGCCCCTGAAGGCGTCTTATGGTGTCCTGCACCAAAAATTAGCACCCAAGCCCTCATGTTATGCAAATTGTGACCTAACTTGTTGCTTTAGAACACATCCCTTTGGTGCACAATTGGATTGAGGTCTTGAGAATTTGGAGACCAGGCAACAACTCGAAAACTTCATCATGCTCCTCAAGCCGTTCCTGAACATTGTGTGCAGTGTGGCAGGGTATATTATCATGCTGGAAGAGGCCATGGACATCAGGGAATAGAATTGCCATGAAGGAATATACCTGCTTTGCAGTAGTGTTTACATAAGTGACTTGTATTAAATTAAGACCAGGTAAATGGTCAGACAGAGTCATTCCAATCAGAACATTGCCCAGACATTCAGACTGCTTCCACCGGCTTATCGTCTTCCTTACAGTGCATACTGATGAAATCACATCATCAGCCACACAGCACATATGTACACTGTAAGCCACATGATATAAAATAAATGGGACTGATCAGGCCAGGCAACCTTCCAAGGCTCCTAGATCCAGTTCCAGTGCTTGCATCCTTATTATAGGCACTTTCAATGTTGGACAGGTGCTCATCATGGGCGTGCTAACCATGTCTGCTTCCATGCATTCCTATGGACAGCAAGGTGTGATCCACTGTGCTGTGACACTCCTCTAACCCTTATTAAAGTGTTCTGTGACTTGTGCCACAGTAAACCCTCTGTTGGTTCAGACGAGAAGGGATCCCCTTAGTTACCCTTATGCATCACTTAGTCTTGGAAGGCTAACTGTTGCCAATTTGTGTTTTTTCCCCTTCCTGGACCACTGTATGTAGGTGCTCTTCACTGCTCACCTGGAAACCCCACAAGCGTTGCTTTTTCAGAGATTCTCTGAGCCAGTTGCCTGGCCATAACATTTTGGCCCTTGTCAACGTTACTCAGGTCTTCACTCCTGTCCCCTTCTCCAGCATCCAACCCATTGGCTACAAGAACTGATTGTTTGTTTATCACCTAGTCTATCCAGACCTTGACAAGTCCCCTAGTTTTTAGATGAGCTACATATTTTGGTTCACCTGTGAGTGGTTCTGGGTCATCAGTTTGTGGTTGTGTGCGTGTACACACACCAATGTATAATCGGCAGCAAGTGAGGGGTTAATTTTTATAGATGTATTGGAAGCTGGAAAAATGGGCAAGTGTAAGGATCTGAGGAACTTTGACATTGGCCAAATTGTGATTACTAGACAACTGACTCAAAACAGCAGGTCTTGTTGTTGGCTTGTTCCCGCAATTTAGTGGTCAGTACTTACCAAAAGTGGTCTAAAGAAGGACAATCAGTGAACCAATCATTGGTGCTCAAGGCCCATTGATTTACACGGGGACTGAAGGCTAGCCCATCTGGCCCGATCCCACAGAAGACCTGCTATTACTCGAATTGTTGAACTTAATGCTAGCTATTATAGACAGGTGTCAGAATACACAGTGCATTACAGTTTGCTTTGTATGAGACTGTCTAGCTGTAGACTAGTCAGAAGAGAATGGGCTTGGGCAGCTACTGTATGTGTGCTTTTATTATTTAATTTATTATCAGTATAGGTACCCGACACTGATGATAAACAAAAATAAGATGCAACAGAACCTTTAAATAGTATTTCATTAGCACATGGTGTTCATTTAATCCCTCATAATAAAACGACAGCAAACATGTATATGAGCAGGTTTTTATTACAACTGTGGCAAGGTGGGGGCCATTATGCATTAAATATTGCAAAGCAATATGGGATAGACCAGGAATGAATAAAATGTGGACAAATAAGAAAGGATGGATTGAGGGGATGGATGCGAGGTGGTGGCAGGGCATGTAAAAACAGAGGGGGTCAACGTTGGATGACAACTTCCACATGTCCAAATAGCCTTCTCTCCCTCCCAGCATTTCGCTCACCATCTAATAGCCAGCAGTCGTGGTGCCTAGTAAGAGGGAGAGAGCGAGAGAGAGGGAGTGATGGAGAGCCAGAGGAACACAAAGAGAGAGAGCCTTTGAGCGATGGTTAGAAAGGCCAATGTGATGACAGACTTTACTCTCTGTTCCCATCCCTCCCTCACGTTCAGTCCTCTCTCTCTCTCTCTCTCTCTCTCTCTCCCTCTCCCATCAGTTTCTCCTTCCTCAACCTTTCCCCATAATGCCCCTGGGACATCAGCAGGCAGCAAAGCGGGTACTTCAGTAGCGAGACACTCGCACTCATGCCCCCGTGCGGCTCCTATCACTTCTATTCTCTCTCTCACCCTTTCTATATCTCTCTCTGTCTTTTTCTCTTTCTCCCTCTCACATCAGGTCTGTTAAATTGGCAAGAGCCCCGTTTGCAGGTGATAATCTCAGATCAGAGGGTGAAGCCATTACAAAGTGATATGTAGATCAGACGTTATATATTATTAGTTCTTAAGAATGTGAAATATTATATTTTATATGGAATCTGATGGTCAATGAAAAAATTGTTCTGTTTCTGTTAAATGAAAAATATAGTATCATTCAGAAAGACATTCAACAAAAATATAATGTTTCTAAATCTTATTTGGCACATTTGGCATTGAAGAGGAATATAGCATCTTACAATGTAGAATATTAATAACATCAAAGTGTGGTGTCTTGATCTAATCAGTCAAAAGTGGACTTTGAGGTAGTTAAGGGGATTTTATATGTTGTAAGACAATTTTGTGTGCGTGTGTGTGTGTGTGTGTGTGCGTGTGCGTGTGCGTGTGCACGCGCGCGCACGCATAGAGAGGCTCTCAAGTCTGTGAAATAATTTGCCTTAAACAGAAAGCCAGATTAATGGACAGAATCCCAAGAAGCTTGACTCTTGGAGCAAATCAGATGGGATTTAATGAGCAAAAACTGGACCTGTCATCTCCCACTGCTCAGCTCTATCTCCTCCTGAGTGATGGGAAGATTAGGAAACTCATGAGGCTTGTTGTCAATACAGATCCTAACCTACAGCTGTGGAAGTTGAAAAGCTTTGTTGTCTTGCAGCTCTGGGATTACTACTGATGTCTATCAGTTTGGTTACAACAAGACATCTTTTTATTTGATATTCTGTGGATGCTGTTGTTCACGTAACATGTGCAATATTAAGGGTGACTGGCAATTTAAAATTATGAATCCTCCAACAGTAAAGCACATGCTTTGTATACCGCTATTGACACAAATGCTCTTAATCAAAAGCCAACATTTCAGAATGGGCCACAAACTATATAGTGAGCCATAAAATATTATTCGCCGCTATCTAAATTACCTTAACCAGTTGGCCTTAAGCTGTAACACTTTGCATTTCTTCCATTTTCCTCTTCAACCACATACACACCCAGACACACACACACTGCTCACTTCTGTTCTTATTTTGATCCACCAGATTTAAGTTTCATGCACACACAGTGGACCTCGTTTACCAGAATTCTTTGCTTCACACCCGGGAGGAGCTAGCGATAGTGGTGGTGGGACCCCTGACCTTGAACGGAGTAATGTTCCTGCTGGTTCTGATCAGATGGGGCTGTCAACAGATATTTGGCTCACTCCCTTCCTTCACGTCAAAGTTTATCATGGTTCAGGGAGTGTGGACAGTCCTCGACCCCCTGGCAGTCTTTGCAGTGGACACTGTCCTCGGGGTAAGTCACTTAAAAATAACTTGGACACTTGTGCACTTTAAATAGGAGTTCACTTTATCTTGGCAAAGTGACTTTAGATTACAAAAAGGGGGGAGAGGAGAGGGTAAAAGAAAACACGCAAGGTTGGATGTGTGTCTTTTTTGGAACTGGCTTGGACTTTATAGTGGGCACCATTGATAACGTGGACCATTCACAAAGCTAAAGCATATGTAATTACACAATTATTATAACTATCTAGTGAGGTTTTTTTATTTTTTTATTCACACTCAGAATTATGGCATTTTATCACTTAGTAATGTGTCAAATATCTTATGACTAATTCATTGCCTGTAAAAAAGGAGAATAAGAACATATCCGTGATATATTGTAACATGGCATTATGATGATACAATTTCTGAGCAGGAATTGTAATGGCATAGTATTAAGACACTTTAGTTTACTTGAAACAGTCTCCTAAATTTAGGCCATCAATGTGAATTTCTTCTGACTTGTTTTTGTTCTAGCCAAGGGCTTTCACATATTGCAGATGTCCAGAGTAATAGACAGTTATAATATGCCTTTCTATCTGTCTGTTCTTGTTCTCAATCCCCCTTTAGCGTCTTTCCTATAGTGCAGACATCCCAGTTGGTGACGCAGCCAAGCTGTACTGGCACTTCTACCGCAGCAACCAATCGGGTGCAGTGGGGGTGGTGATCACTCTCTTCCTCTACACTGTCCTTTTCCTCATCTCCATCACCATCTTCTCTATTTACTTGCTCAGGTGAGGCACACAGGCTATAGATTCTGATCTAAAATCCCTGTACCATTGATTCATTATGAGTTATATCTGAAACATATTATTTGATGAGTACTTGAACCGAATTCAAGTCATCTTTCAATTAAAATGTTTGTTTCACCAACATTGCATGATGTGATGACAAGTAATTTCCCTCCTTGCTCATCCGGCATTTAGAGAACTGCAACCCCCCTCTGTAATTTTGGGGTTATTACTTTTTTTCTCTGTTGATGTAATTGAAGTGAAAGGATATTCACAGATTTTCATAGTTTATAATCTACAGTGAGGCTATTCTCTCCCCAATTTGAGTATAGAGTTAAGAGTTGTAATGTAATAACAAGCAGTCCCATTGTCACTCAGGGAAAATCAGCACATCTGGAAATGCAAATCACAGTTTTGAGCATGTAGTACATCCCTGGCCTGATGTGACCAGGTTGGGTAAATTCCTTGAAAAACGTTTGGCTCTGGTTCCTGAAAACAAATCCAGCCCCTTTCTCATGTCACATTATGCTTTCGTTCCTGACTTTGAGTTCCGTCCCTGACCTTCATGGTGACTAAAAAGTGTCACAACACAGCCTGTGTGCAGGAAGCAAGCTAGAGTAGCAAAACCGGGGAATTATCATTGGGTATTTTTGGATTGAGGCAGCCTTTAGGGATATTCTGCCAATGAAAATAGAGAGTGTCTGAAACACTCTGGCCCACACCAGGCCACCAGTGTCGGGCACCCGTTTAGAAATAACTTAGCATCTCCATACTCCTCATCTATTATTTCCTTCACCCTGTTATCATAAAAAAGGTAATGTTGATTTAATGCATTTTGATTTTATAGTCGCATGGAATTACTTATGCAGCTATGCATGAACACATCACCCACATGTGCACAGTCATTATGCAAACATGCACAAGTACAGACACACTGGGCCATATCCACAAACACACGCACTCCTGCAGTTTTACATAAACACAGATATGATAAACATACTCAACATACATGGAATTGGGTGAAAAATCAAAGCGTGTCAAATTCTAAAGGTAGATGTATTTTGATATAGCTTGAACACATAAATCCCTAACGTGACACGATTAGGCTGTATGTTTTGCATGGTTAGTATCATTTCTGGTTTCATATGTAGTGAAATGGGGTAGAGGTATTTGGTGGCAAGCATACATACGACATATGATGTGCCTTTTGTAGAAGTCAATCAGATCGAGGTCACCCATGCTGAACGATTTGCATGGTGGCTCTGTGTTAGGCTTTAGCTCCTTGGAATGCTCTTGTTTATTTTTGTGCTCATCCCCAAACCTAGAAGCCACTCAAAACCTCCATTATAATTTGAAGTGGACAGTTGTATTTCGTTGGTTGGAGTTCACCCTTGACACATGATATTGGGTGACCCCTAACAACTGAGAGGAAGAACTTGTTACAGTGTGTTGTGTATCTTTGGCCACATAGTTTCACAGCATGTGGGAAAACAGAATGGATGTTTCTGAAGACATTTTTACATAATGTAGAGATATATTTTCATTGAGTGAAGGTAAAGAGAAAAGGGGAGTGGATGTTAAATTATTGAATACTGTAGCTCAGCAGCCCTCATAGGTGTGTTCCTTCATCCTGAAATACCGCTGGATTCCATTAACAGCTTGAAATGTAAGAAAAGCCTTATTAAATTAATCAGTTTGAGACTGGCGGCCAAGGAGAGGGTGCCATCTAATTTCTGTAAGCAGGATGCTTATCATGCCCTGACTAAATGGACAATATTAAAACAGCAGTCTAGAATAATGACTTCTGCCACTCAACTACCGCACGGCTTTGTATTGAATGTAGGCCACGAGGCTGAAGCAAGGCTGATAATTTTATGGTTTACAGTTTCCTATTGGCTACAAGGAAGGGACTCTGACACAAACGTGACCTATTTCTAAATAAAATGCCCCAGGCAATATGTATAGATTGAATGGACTGTTATCCTTTTTTAATTACATTTTAGGTAGCCTTTATTCATTAGCTGAAAAAAGTATACATCAGTCCCTTTTTCATTTTTTCCAGCATTCTGAATTTCATGAGCAAACTTCTCAAATACAGGGAAGGGTGATGTGATATTGAGATTTATGTCATGTCCAAAATATCACAAGGGTTATTATTGTAAAGGGATTCTTCTATTTGGTATAGATTGAGTAAGCCATGGTGTCTGCTGTCCTGTAAATGTGGTGCTGACTGTTGCCTATGTGTGTATGTGGGTGTGGGTTGGTGATTGGGCGGGTGGTGGCTATGTATGTGTGAGGATGTGAACCAATTTATGAATACAAACGTATTCACGAACAAGAGAGACGGTGATGTGAAATAATAGTAATACACTGGACATTCCTCCCTGAAAGGGCAATAGCTGACAATGGCTTTTTTCTTTTCTTGTTTGAATTCCTTTTCACTGAAGATAAACTTTAAATTTGCACAATTCTCACAGCGGTTTGGAAAATGGCTGATTCTCCTTTTTTGGCATTGCTGCCCATAAAAATATGTTTATTCATATATTATCATATATTTAGTGTTGAAGGTTTGCAGAGAAAAATATCAAAGTTTCTTTGAGTAAGACACTTCCTCCGACTGCTCTGTTTTTATGATGGACTGGTGACCTGTCCAGAGTGTTTCCCAGTCTTTCACACAAGGAATGAGAAAGACTCCAGTTCCCCCACGACCCAACTTTTGAAAAGCAGTTGACGATGGATGGATATGTGTGTGTGTGTGTATGTGTGTATTATATACTTGTACTCTGGTCGTAAATCATCCTACCTCTGTGAATATTTAAGAGTATTTTCCATACTTTCTCATACAAAGATTCATAATAAGATGGTGGTTCCCATTCAAGAGAGCCTTATACATTCTGGTCATATCCCACTTTGACCAAAGATAAACTTGCATCCAAGGAAACACCATTGCTGAAATAAGCTTGATTTGAAGAACAGAGCAGCAAAACCAACACAATTCTCCAAGAGAGGCTGCATGAATGAATAAAAAGAATAAGTGTAGTGCATAATGAAGATAAAACAATGCTTTTCCTGTGTCTGGGGTCAAGATTGTACGATGTTTCGTGTTTGTTGCTTTCCCATGAGTGTTTGGGAGTGATGCAGAGTTCAAAGCTCCAGAGTCTCCTTGTGTACATCCCTATCTGCTTGACGATGGTTTTATTTGAAAACTGATTACTCTGATGAGCTGCAATCTCTACGGAAGAGCATGAGGTCTGCCAGTTTTGATGGTCAGCCAAAGCATTTTTTTACACACATCCATCTTTTTAGAGGAGGGTGTGTGTGTGTGTGTGTGTGTGTGTGTGTGTGTGTGTGTGTG
>OMLC01081967.1:7354-20278 GCA_900302585.1 Regalecus glesne
TCTTGCTGTACACTGTAACGTATATAATAATGTGTGGATAAAGTGTACTTTAGCTCCGATGAAAAAAGTATAAATCCCAAGAATGAAGAGCAAACGCATGCAATGAGGCTATATAAAACTTATGTTGAAAAATGCTTAGTAATGGAAATCAGTAGCCCAAAGATAACGAAAGATGTATTTGAAACCTGAGAGAATATAATTTTGAGTCATGCGTTCAACATTTCGGAGTTAACAGTGAGGGCAGTGTTGCCTAAAAGTCGTTGCGGTAACTTTAAAAGAGGGCGGAACTTTGGTATGCTACACACCAATGAGGAGTAGCTGGGGTTAGAGTTGAAAGGTCATCAGAATTCAATATGGCGTCGAGTAAACGAGTTCTTTATGTCGGTGAGTCAATTGTACTTTTATTTAATTCGCATTAAATGTGTTATACAGTGTAAGTTAGGCAGGCACATTTCCTTTGAGAGAGACGAGATTTAGCTCAGGCAGAGCTGCATTTGCTCTGCAGAAAATTTATATCTTCTATAAGTCAAAGCGTAAAGTTGAACGGACTAGTTTTAGCCAACAAACGTCATTGGGTGCTATTATTTTTTGTCAACCTCATGAGATATGATCAAAGTCATGCTTTATATGATATTATTTCATTAACAGTGAACATTAGTCAATGATCATCTTTATTAACGGTGAGCTCATTTATTAAAGACTGCCTAAATACATACATTCGCTGACAGATGATATGCAGACGGAGGGGACAAATGAATGGAAAACCGAAATGCTTGACCTGTACAGTGAGGTGGTCTGGGGACTCCGGTATGCTGTGAGGGGTATTTTCCTGGCATAGCTTGGGTCCACTCGTTTCTTTCAGGGGAAGAGTTACTGTTATTCTGAATAATTCACCTTCTTAATGCTCACTTTATGACGGAACATTCCCTTGATGAGTATGACAATGATGGACTCATGTTATGGTCTTCAGATTCACTAGCTCTCAACCCAATTGAGCAGTGGTGGGAGATTTTTGGACTGACGTGTTTAGACAGTGCTCTCCACCTCCACCATCAAAATACAAATATATTTTGCAAGAATGGTGTTCCATCCCTGCAGTATAGCATTTCGAGACTTGTAAATTCTAAGATGAGTACGATTTAAATTTGGGGGGCTTGTGGTGTCCTAACACATTCGTAAACATTTTATTTTAGTCTGTCTTAATTTGTTACCCATCTGCATGCATGGATTTTGTGGGCAATACTGATTTACAAGCGATAATGCACAATTTTCGTGTTTTGCCCATCAGTGGCATACTGGCCATGTTAAATACAGACCTTTGTTGAATAGGTCGTTTTTTTGGTGTCTCATTTAATTATTTATGACAGGTGGCCTGGCAGAGGAGGTTGACGAGAAGGTATTACATGCAGCATTCATTCCATTTGGAGATATTACAGACATTCAGATTCCACTAGACTACGAGACAGGTACGATACAGATGTCTTGTTAGTCAGTATTCTGAGAATTGCAACAGTATCCATTGTTCATCTTGGACTTGACACCCAACAGTTGTAAAAATATTTAATGTGTCTCATCTTTTACATTTGCAGAAAAGCACAGAGGATTTGCATTTATTGAATTTGAATTGGCAGAAGTAAGTTCTCCCTCTTGGTTGGTTTATTATACTCTAGCGTTTACTGCCATCTAGTGGATTTTGAATGTGATCAGCTTTGATGTAGATGGTCTTGTGTTTATTCCTCTTTAGGATGCTGCAGCTGCTATTGATAACATGGTGAGTTGGATCAGTTACTTGCTTTAATCCTTACATCAGTTTTTCTTCTTCAATACAGCTTAGTTTTATGTCTGCAATACAGTGGATATAAGTTCTCTGTGTCAAGTTAAGAGTTTCATCAATTGATCTTGAATTAGCTCCTTTTCTGCTTTCCTAATAGAATGAATCTGAGCTTTTTGGGCGAACAATCCGGGTCAACATCGCCAAACCTATGAGAATCAAAGAGGGGTCTTCTCGTCCAGGTGACTCACTGACTCATATTCAGATATTACTTTTCCAGGATTGTAGTATGTTCGAGTGATTTACATTTCTTACTGTCTCCTCCTCAGTTTGGTCGGAAGATGACTGGCTTAAGAAGTTCTCAGGGAAAACCACAGAAACTGATGAAGTGGAGGAGTCAGCTGGAGAAGCAGCTGGTACAGCAACACAAGAGGTGAAAGGCCTTTCCTTTCGTTGTCTTTATTTTTTTGACTTGGATACAAGCAACCAGTACCTTGGTTAGATTGGGCGGCATAGCTCAGTGGGTAGAGCGGTCATCTGGCAATCGGAAGGTTACAGGACCGATCCCCGGTCCTCCATATAGCATGTCAAGGTGTCCTTGAGCAAGACACTGAACTCCTAACTCCTCACTTGATGTACATCACTCTGGATAAGAGCGTCTGCTAAATGCCTGTAATGTAATGTTTTAGTTTTTCTATTTTTAAAGCTTGTGGTACATGAGGATGAATGGCTGTGTTGTTTTGACAGGGTGAGCCGCTAGCTAAGAAGGGCCGTGTTAACCCCCAGGTCTACATGGACATCAAGATTGGCAACAAACCAGCAGGAAGGCTGCGTTTCCTTCTTCGGGCTGACATTGTTCCCATGACAGCAGGTCTGATGCTCTTCTCTTTTGGTTTAAGTATCATATCATTAAAAATAAGTACCTTTATGTTAGCTCCATGCAAATAATGCAGTTGAAAATGAATTATTTTTATTACAGGAGTCTAAGAAATGTGTGTAAGAAATTGGAAGATTTTAAAATATATTACGATCAGAACAAAATGGGAGTGGCCAAAATTACAAGTAATAATCAATGCTTTTTATAACCCCCTTACAACTTCCTAGAGAATTTCCGCTGCTTGTGCACACATGAGAAGGGTTTTGGATTCAAGGGCAGCAGCTTCCACCGCGTTATACCTCAGTTCATGTGTCAGGGAGGTGACTTTACCAACCACAATGGCACTGGTGGCAAGTCGATCTACGGCCGCAAGTTTGACGATGAGAACTTCGTCCTCAAACACACTGCTCCAGGTCAGTCATCACTTCAAGAAACTCTGGCTATGGATTTGCTTATAAATTTGTGGTGCATAGCTCAAGGATAGTATCTTCCAGTGGATCTGTGTATAACTGACTAATGCTTCTCTGTTATGTGGACAGGACAGCTTTCGATGGCTAACTCTGGGCCAAACACCAATGGTTCCCAGTTCTTCATCACAACTGACAAAACAGACTGGCTGGATGGAAAACATGTGGTGTTTGGGGAACTAATGGAGGGTATGGACATAGTCCGCACAATGGAGGTAACCAAAGAAAGGGTATGATAGGGCTGTAGATGAACAAAGGTTCATTTGAATAATGCTGCTAGTGAAATCCAAAGTTAGTACTGTTGATCCTCACAGTATGACGCAAGAGATTGGGGAACTGTTGATGCGCACTGGTATTTAAAGTAACTGTGTTTAAAGGGGATATTGATCACGTTTACTTTAATGAAAATAATAAGCAATGGATTAAGAGAAATTGATCATCTCTATTTTTTTGTCATTTTTTATTATGCAATATCTTCAAAAGAACTGGGATCGGTTTTAGCCAAAGCCAATGCTAAAGTCTTTTAATGCTGTTTTACACTATTCTTCTTCTTACAGGCTCAGGGAACAAAAGATGGCAAGCCAAAGCAGAAAGTGATCATCTCAGACTGCGGGGAATATGTGTGAATAAAAACCAAATGTTCGTTTGTCTGTTCCTTTTTTTAACCCCCACACGGTGAACCCACCTTCTCAGCCATGTAAATACTGCAATAAAATATTTTATAAAGAAATATAACTTTGTTGTGTCTGCTTTATGCTTTAAATATTCAAGTTTAGATTTTAATTCCCCCACTGTGACTGCCAGTAAGTGTTTTACACACTTCAATTTTTTTAATCTTTCACTCTATTCTATTGATAATTTAATACATTTTCATAGCTTCGACTACTTATATATGCACCCATTCTCCCCTTTTATAGTTGACTGATTGATTTCTACTATTACATTTGCTTATTTTATACCTTATACTGTTATACCTATTGATTTATGTGTATGTACATACATTTTATTATCCATCTTTATTTTACTTAATTCTATTTTTATCTTTTGTTTCTGCAATGGAGTCTGTTAGCCAAATACTTTTACATGACTAAACTTGTACAACCGGAGTGATGATATATATATCTTGTATCTTCACAATAAAGGTGAATTGGTTAAACTGGATAAGAAGTCACTCAAAAAGCTGACATCTTTAGTCTAACTGAAGATTATTATTATTAATAATAATAATAATAATAATAATAAGGATAATTGTATAAAATAATAATTATAGTTGTCACAGGAGTCGAGTCAGTTCATCCGAACACAACTTTCAAACGTGCACAGATGAACTGATTCAAACTTTCTGTGATTTCCTTAACCTGGGTTATTGAGCAAGTTCTCAGACACTTGTCATCACAGACCAGCTCCCAACTCTTAACTTACGTTACGTGTTCACCATCTGTTGAAATTTACTGGTAGGACTGTCAAGACTCCGGGCTTAATTTGCATCTTTGACATCCCGTCTTGGTTAGTGCGCCTGATCACGGCCGAGCCACACCTGGACAGGTTGGCTGGGAAGTTGAGACGACGCGTCGCTGCAGCTCCACCTCCTCCCTTCAGTGTTGTTTCCTGTAGAGATTCACTGAGAGCCTGTTCCTCCACCTCGACTCGGACGTGACAAGCAGTGGCATTTTTTTTAATCGTAAGTACTTCTACATGAGAAACGGAAAGTATAAGCGGTGGTTTTGAGATGTTCCCTTAGTTGATTCGTCGACATGTTAGTTCGAGTTTGGTTACGCGCTATTACGCAGGGATTAGCCAGCGGTGTCCGTGATGGAGCTAGCGCAGGGTAACTTGGCCAGGCGGAGACTGGCCAAATGCCTGCTTAGCATAGGATTTAACGTGAGGGCTGAACACAAACTGCTTTCTCAACCAAATGAAGAATCTGGGATTTATTTGTTTTAAGTATACCTTTAAAGGCTTATCCTACTTTGAAATATTGAAACTGACGTTTGAAATTGTCATCTTTATGCTCAGTTTCTCTCTTGATCTATTGTTATTATTGTTATTGTAATTATTTTAATCCTCACTTCTTTTTGTCTCCTCCTGCTAGATTGCTGAGTTTTATTCCAGAGGTTTAGTCTCTGACATTTCAGCTGAGAGACTCCTCATCCAGAACACGTCCTCCAGAGGTGACGGCACGTTGTGAGCCCTCACCATGAACTGGGCGTTCCTCCAGGGCCTCATCAGCGGGGTGAACAAGTACTCCACCGCCTTCGGCCGCGTCTGGCTCTCCATCGTTTTCCTTTTCAGGGTGATGGTGTTTGTGGTAGCCGCTGAGAAAGTATGGGGTGATGAGCAGAAGGACTTCAAGTGCAACACAGCTCAGCCCGGCTGCCACAACGTCTGCTACGACTACTTCTTCCCCGTGTCCCATGTACGGCTGTGGGCCCTGCAGCTCATCTTCGTCACCTGTCCCTCACTCCTGGTGGTGATGCACGTAGCCTACAGAGAAGACCGGGAACGGAGGAACCGCCTCAAACATGGAGAGGACTGCCACCGTCTCTACCAGAACCCTGGTAAGAAGCGTGGAGGTCTGTGGTGGACCTATGTTCTGACCCTGATCTTCAAAATCGCAGTGGACGCCACCTTCATCTTCCTGCTGTACCACATGTATGAAGGCTACGACTTCCCCTCGCTCCTCAAGTGTGAGCAGAAGCCATGTCCCAACAAGGTGGACTGCTTCATCGCGAGGCCGACCGAGAAGAGGATCTTCACCATCTTCATGGTGGTCACCAGCTTGGCCTGCATCCTCCTCTCCTTGTTCGAGATCCTCTACTTGGTGGGCAAGCGCTGCCACGAGTGCTTCACCACCATCCACCACTCACCTCAGATGATGGCCACGGCCCTCACCAATTCAGTGCCCAATGGCAAGACCGTGAACCTGGTCAAGTCAAGCACTCTAAGACTGGCGAGCAAGGGTACCCCCGAGACCCCTGCGCCCTCCTACTGCGTCGCCATATCCTGAGATCCTGGTGCTGGACGAGGACTCAGCAGACTTGAGGAGAAGTGAAAGGAGAGGATCAGTCCTTCTTCCCTCCGCTTCCTTTGCCAGTCACCACAAGACATTTAAGTAAAGGGAAAGCCCGTCTCGATGGAGACAGGCCTTCCTCTTTCCACTTCCCTTGATTGTCACCACAAGACATTCGTCTGATCAAAACCACATCGCTATGGAGACAGCTGGCCATGATTACTGTGTTGCAGTGTCTGCTGCCAAAGGGATGGAAAATCTGAGCTGTCGGACCCAAACGTCTCGAAATAACTGCTCTTGTACTGGTGGTCTTGTATCGGTGGTACGCGATGGGCTTGACGGTGTTTGCCGAAGGCCCTGGATGTTTGCTTTTGATTTTTATTTGCTGCGAATGAAGTTCTGTTACTTTAACAAAAGACAGAGTGAGTCTGACTCAACAGTGTGACTAATGTTGAGCCACGTAGATGAGTCAGCTGGAGTGAGGCCTCGGTCATTTGAAGAGGATGCTTGTACAAAGTTAGATGTCTTCAGTGTAACGTGTCCTCCGTTTACTGCCACAGCTATAAATAATAATGTTATTTTTTCAAAAGATTTAAACTTGATGAGTTAAGAACATATGTTTTTTTTTAAATTGTAACGTGGATTTTTATATTTTATGCAAAAAAACATGGCTGCTGAGTTTGGATTTATTATCTATAACTGAAGCTTCGACGGTTGTTCGGTCCATGCTTCAGTTTGTCTGTGTCTATGCCACGTGGCTGATCTTCAAATCATTGTTAATCAAGTCAAAAATCAGGTTGATTACATAGCTCCTGATGCACAGTTTGGTTTATACGCAAGAATGTGTGTGTGTGTGTGTGTGTGTATAATGTCTGTAAACAGGGAGGAGCAGTGTGGCTGCATGGTTCTTGAGGTTGTGGATCATTAAAGAATACTACCCGTTTGCTTTCTGGCAGGTCTGTTCTTATACAAATAGGATACTTGAAGTGGAGAGAGTTTGGTTTTGAGGAGGGCTGTTACTGTAGCAGAGGCCTTTCCTGGGCTTGGTCCCTATGAGACTGTGTCCATATCCTGAACTCCTTCCTGTTGCCTGGGTTGACCCCTAACAACAGGATGGACACAGGAATGCTGCTGATTATGAAGTTACAAGAGGGGGACCACAGAGAAACCAGTGTCTTGTCCATCCATCCATCCATCCATCCATCCATCCATTGTCTTCTACTTATCCAAAGTCTGGTCATAGGGTCATGCTGGTGCCTATCTCAGTGATCATTGGGTAAAAGGTGGGGAAACACCCTGGACAGGTCACCAGTCCATCTCAGAGCAGGCCTGGAGGTTCCTGGTGGCCCGCACAGCCTCTGGCTCATTAGCTCTAATCCTGAGCTAATGCAGCCCCCATGTTGTCGAGTGTCTCTCATTATTCAGGGGGTAGGACGGTCATCTAGTAATCAGAGGATCGGTAGTTCGATCCCCCGTCCCTGCAGAAAGCTGTTGAATTGTCCTTGAGCAAGACCCTGAACCCTTAAGTGCTCCTATACAGCAGGATGGGTCAAAGGCAGAGAACACATTTTATTGCATGTATGTACAATGGCAAGTGAATGAAGCTTCTTCTTCTTCTTCTTCTTCTCATGCTGCTCTCTGCAGTGATTTGTAGCAGAGTACAGACAGTGTCCAGTCTGGTGTGCTTTACATAGGAAACAGCTCTGTGACAGACCTGCATGTCTGTGCTGGGCATCGATCGATCGTGTCACGATGAGTCCCCACGCTGTGGAGGTGGACACAGACTACGATGGAGCTCGGGGGATTAACGCAGACATACCATAAACCATCTCTTCAAAGTGTTTTCAGTGGAATAATCGGACAGCCATCCACCGGGTTCCATTGTTGGGTTGTATTCACTGATTGGCTGCCACGCAACCTCATTGTTAAGGTTGGCTGGTGTTTGTGCTAGTGTGTAGGTGGGGTTACCCACTCCCCAGTCTGACTCACCCAGTGGAGGAATTTGACTTGTTGGTCCTGGATACGTCTGGATGGGTGGTTCCTGTGTTTACATAGAGACATAACTGTGATTTTCAGTGAGAAATATGGACCGTGACTGTGAATATGGCCTATGCAGAAAAAGAGATGCTTCTGTTGACTGAAGCTTGAGATCGTGAAACAGTCCATTGAGTTTCTTGTTCCTCTCCCCATTCCAAGAAGACAAAGATGATGGTACAAATCTGGTTTTGAGTTGAGAAAAGCCTGAAAAAGACCAACACGTCTCCCTGTCTGCATCCCTGTCATTTCCCTCTGAGCACCTCTGCAACTCTTTTCTCAGCTCTCAGCCTGTCTTCTAAGCCTGTCTGGTGTGGAGAATGACGCCATGAGGAAACCCTACCTAAAGAGGCAAAGCCCACCTAACGCTGAAGGGTACCCATTTTGATCTCTTTCCCTGTGTGCTGATATACGGGCCTGAATTCAAAGTGTGGGCCTACTTGGTGTTGAAAGCTATACATTCTCCCCTCGACTTTGGTTTACTTGCGGAGACTTGTTGCTGCCAGAGGTTGAGTCATGTGGTGCATTCCATCAGATGCAGACTGCCTGGACCAGTTCTCAGAGTGGAGCCAGGGAGAAACTTTCCACCGCCCCTCCTCCTCCTCGATCTTCTCTCAAGTCAGCTAAGCAAACAATTCCAATGCGGCTCTTCAGGAGGAATCATAAGCTATGAGGAGCAGCTCTGAGCTGTTTAATGCTCTCAGGTCGGAGCCAATAAAGGCTCCCATCGATCCAAAACACTGCTTTCTTAGAGACAAACCGTTGAGGCTGTGAGAGGTTTTCAGATATTTTTACATTTGTTGGAACATTTTTACAGTATTTCATCATTTTTCCAGCTGCTTCTATTAATACAGACACATATTAATACTCCAGTGGATTTCAGCTCAATGGGTTTGGTGAAATAATGATCATATTTAACATGCACATGTGTGGATGCATGCTCAATAATCCAGGGAATCACAACAAAGATGAATCAGTTAAAGTGATTCAAGAAGTGTTGTTCAGAAACGTTTCATCACACACACACAGGTGACACCGTCAGACTGTAGAGGAGGTACCAGGACCGGATTCCATACAGATGAAACTGTTTCTGGGATTGCTGAACAGGAAAGAGTGCTCAGACGTGCAGAGTGTAAGGAGGGCTGGTACGGTTATGGGGAAAAGTTCCCTTACATTCATGCAGTTGGTGGATTTTTTTTCTCATGTGCAGCTTGTTCAGCTTTACAGCAGAGAGAGAAATAATGGCTGAAAGGCCCGTGATAGGTGAAGAGGTGTCAGGGCCTCCTGATGAGATCCCCACAGGGAAAGCTTCCTGGAGTCAAACAGGTAGGTTGGCTGTCAAATGTGGGTGGTGGCTTGCAGCACAATAGAGATAAAGACAGAGTTCATGACTGATGCATTTGATCTGTCTGCTGTATTGTGAATCTCTCCAATTGAAAGACTACACACACACACACACACACACACACACACACACACACACACACACACACACACACACACACACACAACGCCCCCCAATCCCCAATCCCCCACCTCCGTACCTCTAACCTCCTGTTACCACGACAGCGGTGACAAGGAACAAAACGACAGACAGATGTAGGTATTGTCATGTAGAGTGTTCCCTCCTCCTCCTCTCTCTCTCTCTCTCTCTCTCTCTCTCTCTGTGTGTGTGTGTCTCTGTCTCTCTCTCTCTTTCCAGACCAAAGTCTCTGCCACTGAAATGTCAAGGCAAAGCTCGCCCTGCTCGCTCTACCAGGGTAACGTCAGAAAAAGAGCAGCCACGGCTGCCTGCGGACAGGAACAGGTCACCATGGAGGTCAGCTCTGCTGAGAGACAGCGAGCGGGGCAACGGGGTTCGGCGTGAGTCGGGAGACATGGGGGCGGAGCCAAACTCGGGCAAGCAAGACATGATCTCCATCCAGGAGGCTTCAAAGGGCGGTGACATGGGTTTCAAGGCCAGACAGGTTTGGTTTCGTCATGTGCCCCTGAGCAAGGCAGTAGGAAAAAGAACCAGTGGGTTAAACACAGAGGACACATCTGGCTGTATGAGTGAACGTACGCGTGACACATTATTGAAACTTCTTCTTCTTGTTCTTCTTCTTCTTCTTCTTGAACAAGGTCAAACATGTGAGACCCTAGCTCGTCCTCTCAGGTCAACACAGGTCAACCATCCCACCAGTCGGAGATCCTCACTCATCATCAACTGCTCTGGTGTCACTGGACTCCATCGGCCACGATGACGCACGCTGGTCACAAACAAATCACAGCTGGGAGACCCGGTGAGAGTCTAGCGTGAGGTGTGACGAGGTAGATTTACTCCACCAGATGGGCGTCCCGACACGTGGCGGGACGTCTCGCCGCGTCCTGCAGAAACGACATCGAGCGCCGCAGGGCGGAGATGGAAGACCACTCCATTCTCCGCGTGCAACCTTCTGGGAGTCGGGACAAACACGGGGTCTCCAAGAGAGCACCATCTCCTCAGAGCGACATTATGGAAGGTGAAGTAGAGGGGTAGCTGAGGTGGAGGACCAGAGTCATCTCGGATATTTTGGCATATGGGGGTGAAATTCCTCATTTATGCGCATGTGTTTGCTCCGCTGTATTCAAGTTGAGGCTGTCTGCACACTTGACATAGTTCAACTGAGCCAACTAACCATTGTGGTTACCAAATCCCAGTGTGCACCGAAATAACAAAGCCACTTAACAAGGGGGGACTTAAGATGGCCGACCACAGCGGCCGAAGCAGCGCCTTAAAATTAGCCGGGGGATTTGATCTAATTGGTTAAAGTCATCTGGTCCAACCTTGAGTGTAAATCCCCCCACCGCCCACCCCCCCTGTTCCAGTCTAGACCGAATTCCTGACAGTGCTGTGTTCAGGACAAATGCAGAGAGGCATGCCAATCTGCCACGAGGCCCATCTCCCAGCCCCTAATACACTGTGGCAGCACGGGGGCCCTGCTTCTCTCTCCCTCGCTCCCTTTTTTTAAAAGAAAATCAATTTGGGCTTAAAAAGGTGTTCCTGGACCCGGCGTCTGGGAGGGGCGGCTCCTGAGACGATCTGTGGGTGGGCCGGGTTGAGTTGGGGGAGGGTGAGAAAAGGGGGTCCCACGGGGGTAAAATAAAAGGCCCATCACCACCCCGTGGACACACACACACACACACACATGCAGAGACACCCCCACGGCCGGTTGTTTGACTGCCGGGTTGCTGGCTTTCATTCTGGCTCTGGCGCTGACAGTTTCACGGCGGCTATAAGCGTTGTGATGAGATTTCCCCGACGTACAGGTGTGTGGAGGAAATATGTCCCTTCCACTGTTTTCTAGGAAGACATTTTAGGCTGTCCAGTGATGGATGATTGGGTCTATTTCTACCTACCTGGTCTAAAATCCGCCTTTGCTTCTACCCTTTCCCAGATGAGAAGTTCTTTTCCCGTCTTTCACACATTATCTCCCACCGACCACACCACCCTGCCCCGCTCATATGACCCAATCGACTCGTGCCCTGAGGAACCTTGGGATGACCCCCGCCTCCTGCCCCCGATCACTTTACAGCAGGCCCTCTCCATTTTTATTTGATCTATCAATGCTGCAAGATGGGGCCGGGCTAGCTATGTGGTAGAGCCGAGCTCTTTGGGAACCGAGTCAGATGTTGCCGGTTTGAACCCACCGCAGGGTGCCAGGAAGGACATCCCTTCCTAATCCCTAATCTAAGCTCCGTATAAGTCAGTGACCACCCCCGCAACGTGGGGACCGATGACAACATGTCAACACAGACCTGGGTGGGACAACAGCGGAGCGGCCTCGTGTAAAAAGGGCGTGTTCTGCGGGAAGAGTTTTTCCACCACTTGTTTAGGAGTGAAAAGAGCTTGTTGGGATTTCAATGGGTTACACCGTGTTATCAAAGAAGCAGCGTCTTAACCGACACAAAGGTGCCTCTTCACCTGGCATCCGCTTTAATCTGTGCCCCGAGGCGGCGGGAAACCCGCTCTGCTCCCCAGCAAGGCACCCTCGTGTAAGACGTTCCAAATCAGCTTAGGAGCGTGAGCCCTTTAAAGAGCGCTCGCTCGCGTGTGCAGCGGATCCAGGAAAGTTGGCTGCACTGCACCAGGAGGGCGAATAAATGCCACTGTGATCTATGAAGGATGAACACAGGCGCACACGTACACATCCACAGGCCTGTGGTCCTTACAACACAGATACACATAAACACATCCCGAGGTGAGGCGTCGCGCGTAACTCTTGTTTATGTCATTCAATTTAGCCCCGGCCGCTCCGCAATTCATTTTCATGATCAATTACAAAACCTTAAGGCGCCTGAGATGCGGAGGGATTGACGGTGACCCCCTCCCCCTTCCCGTAGGCGTGCACACACCCAAGTACATGCGCGCACATGGTGCTCCGAGTGTTTACCTCCTTTGACGATATGTTCCACCAGGTCGGGTTGTTCCTGTTTGCCCCCCCTCCTGTATGTATCTATTTGTGTTTACCTCCCCCAGGAGTCGGCAGTTACCTTCACTTCTGATGCAAACAGGCGGTTGCGTGTCATGTTTGACTCCCACAGTTGTGCAAGGTGCGTCTGCTGCTGACTACCGCCGTGCTAAACAAGACGAGAGGCTGTGAGGAGATAATTGTCTGAGAGGTCGGTAAAAACCTGGCCAGTCGTCGGATGCTCGCTCTAGACTTTCCCGTGTTTCTTCTCCTGTGTGGCGCCATATCTCCCGTCGACCGCCTGTCCAACGTGTTACCGTCAAAGACGTCGAGAG
>OMLC01081969.1:0-14716 GCA_900302585.1 Regalecus glesne
ATATACACACACATACATATATACATACGTGTATATATATATATATATACACGTGTGTGTATATAAAGATCAGTACATATCAATAGAAGACATAAAATATGTGGGAGAGATTAAACGAGATGAGGCGTTTTAAAACCAGCATTGATTTATTATAACATCGTTTTAACATTTAAACATAGAAGCCCTTGAACATTTTTTCCCCCTTTTCATTGCAGCTGACAGTACAAACCACAGGTGGTGTGAGAACAGGTGTCCCGGCATTTTATTACAATAGCAAACAGAGCGCACAGACTAGCACCAGTGTGTTCACACTGAGCCATGACGGAAAACTGCGGAACACAGTTTGGCACACAAATGACTCTTCAGACAGTTGCTTCAAGTGGAATGGCGGACAATGAGTAAAAGCCCATCAAGCTTCCGATTCGTAACCAACCTCTAAGGTCTGACGCCATGAATGCTCATACTTCTAACATCATGCCATCTTGAGATTATCCTCACATGTTTGTGAGCGCTGCTTTTCTGCAGGACCCCCCCCCCACATTGCAGAGGTGGAGCAGAGGGTGCCTCCTTCAGCTACAGGGAAAGACAGCTAATGCATGTGTGAGGGGTGCGGGGCCTCCATACCGCACCGATCACCAAGAGCTATAGCAATCGGAGGATTCGTAGAAATGAGAAATTTCCAGCAAGTGCTTGAAATAATACACATTTTAAAAGGCAAGTTGGAAGTTTCCCTTTGATAAAAGCCCTAAAACTACCCACGGTGACTAAAACTACCACACAGGAATGTGCAGACACTATGGCTTGTGACAGTATGGCAGGTGAGGTGACAACACGGTGAACACAGGGTTATTCACATCGTTAAAAAAAACACAAAAACAAAAAAACAACACACACACACACCAAAAAGAACCCGAAGAGAAGCTGCCGAGAATTGGACATACAGTAGAGGGGTTTCCATAAGACGATAGAGCCAAACGAACCTCTGTATCAAACGCAGTCCCCCTTCAGTGTTTGTCGTGTGTGTAAACGTCTATGTGCCTCACACGGACACTGGCTCTCATGGGAGACCGACCAACAGTGATGAACGGACCTGATCTACTGGACAGAGTTCTAATAAACCATTCTGCGCCGCTCGAGGGACTTGATTCAAGAAGGTGCTAGCACGCACTGCGATTAACTCGCGTTTCGCCGTCATGCTAGCACACACACACACACACACACACACGCTTTCAGAAATACAAAAAAAAGGAAGTCGGGTCTGAGATTACGCTCCTACTTGTACTATAGCGTGTATTTAAGTGCATTACTTGGACAGGTATTGCAGGATGCTGGAGTAAGGCCGCCGGCCTCTGACCTTACAGACACACTTGACCTCTAAATCACCCTAGACTGCTTTACGTCCGAGAGGCGAAAGTGGATCCCCGGAATGGAGTGGACGAAGGAGCCCGTGAAGAGAAACGGCTGGATGGAGTGAAAGGAACACATCGAGTATACAAAAAGAGGAAAACTATTCTGCATGATTCACTGAACACACTCGGGAGCTGCGGATATCTGCGATGACACCTTAAGAAAATAAATAGATTCTACAGATATTATTTACAGGTGACCCATTGTTCACATTGTTCACTCTATGCACCCCCCCCCCCCCAAACACACACACACACACACACCATCTCCTCCATAATTCCCTAATAACGGAGTCCACCATCTCTGAAACAGCCACCGACTGCAGTGTTAAAACCTCCACACTGTCCAGTCACCCGAAGTCCGCGTTGGCCACGGGTTTTATGCGTTTATTGCCTCCATGTTGGTTTTTCTTTTCTTTTGATACATTTTTTTTTAACCACCACCTGTAACATAAATTCCAACTTTATAAAGACGTGATTCCCTCATCACGTCACCTAACCCCCACTCAGGTCTAACCTGGGCTGGGTTTGTCTAAATAACCTGTAAAATAGCATATCTGCAGAGGGTGGAGTTTGCTCCAGCAGAAGGTAGCAAACTAACAAAGGTACAGCACAGAGGAGCGCTCATGTCGAAACTAGGGTGGGGTTTTGGCTGGCAAAACAACAGGTGTTAGCCAAACAGCACAGCATTCATATTATGCACATGTATCATTAGTAAAGGAAGCCACGTTATGGACTCAGGTCACCCGTGTGGCCCCGATAGTCGCTTTTGCGCAATATAAAATGAGCACGTACAGGGTCAACACTGCGGTTTTCCATTAAAAGGACAAACTAGGTGAATCCAAGTGGCTTAAACGCATCATTTCCAATATAGATTTGAATTTTTTTTTTAAACGGCTTTTCTTCTCATTTTCACTTTTACTCTTAATAATGCCATTTTTTTCCCTCCATGTTCTCCACATTATTCTGTATTGTAACCTTAGAACACATGCACACCCCCCCCTGTCACTCGTGTCGATTGTAAAAGCACCTTTATGAGGATTTTTTTGTATTCTTTCTGCCTGTGACGGCTTCGATTTGCCTCATTCTGATGTAGAGCACTAAGAGCTGACTTTCACGTATGGGATAATGTGCCATTATCACCAATGGTTATCGGTAACCGTCTGTGAAAAGCGGGACAAGATAAGGATGAGGCTCGGCGATTTATGAGAGTATCTCGGTGGGAGGGTTATCTGTCGAGCTGGCGGACGATATTGAAACGAGGGGAAGGCGGTTTCACTGGGGCAAGTTCCAAGGTTGCTGTGTGTCAGTCGCTGAAACCGATTACACAAAGCATCTTCTACCCGTTCGGTACGATGAGACCTTTTTTTTTTTTTTTTTTTAATTCCCTTTTCTTATCATCATATGATTTTTATACAGTGCATTAGAGGCGTGCTAGTGCTACAACACTGACCCAATCGCTAGCACTGTTCAGCGTCACCGAGTCAGCGAGTCATTTCAGAGCTCGAAGCTTTTGTTCGAATCTGAAATGGATTCCTTTCTTCGGTAGAAGCTGGAGGTGAGCGGTTCTTAACTGACCTTGACCCAAGATTAACCATCAAATGGCCGTTCGGGGTTATATTTCGGCAAAGCTCTTGATTCTGCCCTGGGGTGTGTGTGTGTGTGTGTGTGTGTGTGTGACAAAGCCAATAACTTAAATGAAGCGAGTTCAGTGTTGGTCATACATAAATATGTCATTGTACATCACCTTGATTCAATCCTTCCTGTGCTGTCTCCCTGTTCCTCAAAGGATCACATATTAAAGTGTGCTGACAATGCACTGGTTTCAGGGTCCACCCTTTCCTGACGTCTCACCGTTATGTTTCGCATTCTTAGATTGTAGTATAATGTTCTTTTGAGCTACAGATTCCCTTTGAGTTATAGATGTCTACAAAAAGTCAAGTAAAAAAAAAAAAAAAAGATGGTTAAACCTGGACCCAGCAACCAGCAAACCAGTTGTGACTCACATGTTATGGTACAACACTCGGTCATTGTTATTTATGGCACACTCTAATATGACTGCCCAGGGTAGAACAAACTTTGCCCCCTATGTGAAAGCAGCCTACTCAGCCTTGGATCCTTTGTCTCCGGAGGAGCCCTTGAGGTAGGTGTTGTAGAAGAAAGAGGCAAACAGGACCAGGTAGCTGAGGTACATGAGAGATCCCCATGCGATGTTGTCGACATAGGACGGACAGCGCACCTCGTGCATCCAGCGGTACACCAGGCCCAGGACGGCAAGGCCCATTACCATCTGGATGATCTGGGTGGCCGTGATGACCATGGCACAGGGACGGGGGACCCGCAGGCCGGCCGCTCGGGCGGCGTAGTACGTGTACATGAGCGCATGCACGGTGTAATTCATGGTCATGAACCAGCCCCCACCTGCCACCTGGTCCTTGTAGGAATACCAGGAGTAGAGCAGCACGGTGATGTGGTGGTACCAGTGGAGGAAGATGAGGCGCTGTTTACGGAGTATGATGAACACCGTGTCCCCTGCGAGAGAGGATGGCGAAAGACGTTATCCACAGTCACAAACACAGCGCATAACTGGGCAGTCAGCTGGCGAAATGCACTAGGGCCATCAATCACTTCATCGAGTGCAGATGCAAAGGTGGCCGTCAACGCTTCACAAAAGCTTTGTTCGCCATACCAAGGGTCCGTGTGATTTATGGCGCTTATTAATACAAATCAGAACTCCCGTGCCTGCAGGCATTACACGGTGC
Organism: Regalecus glesne; assembly: GCA_900302585.1. Lineage (NCBI taxonomy): Eukaryota > Metazoa > Chordata > Actinopteri > Lampriformes > Regalecidae > Regalecus > Regalecus glesne. The sequence continues at coordinate 4,169 of OMLC01081969.1, forward strand.
CCAGGGCTGGCACGGTATAATGCCTGCTTCAAATGTGACTAAATAATGGCCGAGTCAGCTAAAGCAAAAAGGATGTCCTTCCTGTCTGCAGCTGCGGAGCCATTCTGCACATCACTCGTACACTAATGGCGTTTCAGTTTTTAGCCATCTCGGCATCTCCACCCATTTAACAAGTTAATGGAAGCCTTGTCTGATGGGGGGGGGGTTGTAGTGACCAGATTACTGTGCAGACAGGGTTTTAGCATCACAATTCAGAGGCACGGCTCTTGACATAATAGTTATCTGCTGATTACCGTTAATAGCGTTGGAAAGATGAAGTGCTCAAGGTAAAATACCAGGGTGGGAAAATGACGTGGTCACTCAGGGTCATTAATAGGAATTGCCAGTGGGTCTCATGTCCACAGCCATGACATCACTACTGTGCCGATATGATGTTCAAAGAGGATTTATCACAGAAACCAATTTGATCTATAAATCGATACATTAAACACAAATGAGTGGTTCGGCATTAGATGAGAGCAGTCCATTTATACGCGTCACGATTATCCCCGACGTTACCGAGGTGGACATGGACGGAAATAGAGCACGGAGGATTAAGGCTGGATGCACTTCCTGATGCCCCCCCCCCGCGGTGGGTTTGAACCCGCGGCGTCAGGCTCGTCAGTCCCCGAAGCGCGAACTCTACCGCTGAGCTACTGATCAACTCGTGCACGTTTGCAAATTCTGTCAGCTCGCTTCAAATACCTGAGCAGATCATAATTCCACGCCGAGCCGGTTTGACTGCATTTGTATTTTGTGGCAGACCTACAAATCACACGTTCAGGTAAGCATGCTTTCCTCGATGAACAGTTGTGCAAAGATAAACAGTTAATAACCACATGTAGTATGAGTTCCGCTGTGATGTGCTGGCATATTTTCACTCATAACACAATGAGAGTCCTTACCCAGCTCTGGCGCTTTACTGAGGACAAAGGCGTAGGCCCAGAACTTGCTGACGGGGGCACTGTAGAAGCTGATGTCACACACAGACTGTCTAAAGCCACTGGTGGTGAGGACGTGCATCATGTACCATCCGGTTCTTATTGCTCCGATGATACTACGGAATGAACCCAAACGCCATGCAAACACATTAGCAGATAGGCAACATCTTGCAGAATATCTACAGATTGAACAACAGGATGATATTACATGTTTCCCAAGATAAACACTTTCTGACCCAATTGATGGCTTGAGTTATCCAACTACTGTCATTTATTTTATAATCTTTAATGAAAGGATTCACAATGTCTTCACAGGTTACCCTCAGCTCCACCCTACAGTGACTTTTCATGGTAGGCTCTAACCCATACTCATCCTGTGCAAAATCAATGTTCATGTGTATCGTGTGACTATAGGGGCGGCATAGCTCAGTGGGTAGAGCACTTGTTTGGCAATAAGACTGTTGCAGATTCCATACCCGGTCCTGCAGAAAACATGGTGTCCTTGAGTAAGATACTGAATCCCTAACTGCTCCCCGAGTGCCAAATGGTGGCTGCTCGCTGCCCCTATACCCATCGGATGGGTTAAATGCAGAAAAGTGCAGATTTCCCCTTATGGGAGTGATAAGGGAACAAATATGATCATTCATATATTTTCCGTAAGATATAGCTTCGAGTCTGGCCACTGACTGACTGCGGTTTCCAGACTCTTAAACCTTTTGCATTTCTCCTCATGACATCGTGTGATTACAGTAGTATTGTAATCACAAGAAAATAACAGCGCAGTACAAAGTGCATCCCCCTGAGCACTTGTGTTGATATGGCAGCCATATCAACACAAGTGCTCAATACTTTCAGCTATGGCCATAAAACCACAAAAAGCCATATTCTCATACCGTTATTGATCCGGAGATGACATGAAGTAATTTCCCTCCCCGTGTAATCTAAATCTTTTGAGAATGCAAAGAAGGTCTCGGTTGGATGAGATATTTACCGGCCCCGATGCCACAAACTGCATAGTCACTGTTGGTAAGGTGATACTTGAATGCGTCTTCTCAGGTAATTCACTAAAAGGCACTCCACACTGTGGATCTGAAATGGCCAAGCACTACACAGTGGCTGTACTGCCGATTGTTCAGGGGATTAGGTTTTATAGTATGTCGCATTATAAGGTATTGGAGAGTGGATTGACGGGAATGGCAGTGGGGGTGGCGTTCGAACGCAGCTCACTAGATCCTACACAAAGGGGTCGAGTGGGCAGGTCATGGGCACTGCTGCGGGATTAGGATTAGGAAGAGGGCTCCGTGGTGTGCAGACACAAACTGATGAACTTGTGCGCATGCCGCAGAGCTCGAGACATCAGCTCTGTCTGTCAGGACCTGCCAACTGGGTCACCGTGCGGATCATGTCATCTGAAAACAGGAGCTCCGTTTACAGATCGACTCTACCGATAGGGTTCATTTCAGCCGGGAATTTGGAGGAAAAGCAACACCATAGCACATAATCACCGTCAAGAGATGGAGGACATGGATATCAATTAAGTGGCTGGTATGTGGCCATTTAATTCCCAAACACTGAGGTAAACAAAGCCTACAGAGAGGATTTCTGGTGACAAAATTCAACCAAACAGCAAAAAAAAAAAAAAATCATAGCTCAGAAAATTCATTTCCCACAACCTACAGATGAGAAACGACAACATAGAAATTCAGCATTTAGCTGCATTTTTGTTGTCCTGCTGCTACTCTGCTGGCCCCCTACCCAAGAGGGATTATTGGACAAATTTAAATGACACCCTATCCGTTGGTCAGTCGGGTACTAAGGAGACATGCGTTGATCTAATATCCATTCTGTTCTCACTCTACAGACTCATCTACAGTGTCTGTCGCGGTAGAGGAAGGGCAGACGCAGTAGAAACTACAGACAGGGGCCTTGTAAAATGGAAACCATCGCCATCAGCAAACTATCTCCCTGTAACATCTAACATATATCATGGCCTTTCCTTTTGTTGACACAACACCACCAACAATCCTCTGGAAAGCCGCAATGCTTTTTTTTTTTTTTTTTTTTTTTGGTCTTACAATCTTCAACTACCATCAAGCAGGTTTGGCCTCTCTTAATCCGACACATGTGCAGACAATGGGCATTAACCACCCATTGTTCATAAGTAAAAACTTTTTTCTTACACGCCCATGACTCAAGTTTGCTTGACAGCAGAAGCGAAGCCCGGTGGTTGTTTGTGATTCATTCCCTCCGACATGGTTACCTCTTGGTAATTATCTCAGCCACCCAGGAATGTAAAGATGTCACAGTTAAGTCAACTGGTGTCGGCATTCAGGGGTTAACCAGGTTCTCCACTGCTCTGCGAGTCAAGTCAGTTTTATTTGTATGGCCCGTTATTAAAATTTAAAAAAATTTGCCTCAGGGGACTTTACATTAACACGACATCCCGTCCTTAAACCCTCACACCGGATAAGGAACGACTCCCTCAAAAACTCCTTTAGCAGGGATCAAAATAGGAAGAACCCTCAGGGAGAGTAAGCACCAGGGCTAAAAGAATCCCATGGGTGTGTGAGTACGATTCTTTAACGTACCAACAACTGATGAATGAGGTCCGTTGAAGTTCAACTTGCCGGTAACGCAAACAAAAACGGGTATGATGATGCAATGGGTCCAATTATGGTGATGGAATTACCCTGGGGGCTCTCACGTAAAGAAAACTCCGCCAGCTGCTTCGCGCAACGCTATGAGAGACAGCCGTGGCTACGTTGAGGATGAAGTTTCATGTTGAAAACCAAATAAGAAATACTTTCTCCCCCTTAAAGTTTAAGATTAGAAATCGGCATATGGGCACTCCCTACACCACATCATACCCCCTTCAGCAAATTCAAAAATGTTCATAATTCAGTCAATTGGATTTTCTCAAATGACACTCCTCATCCATTAGCCAGGGACTCTCTCCAACACTGGTTTACCTCGTTTAGAAAGCTCTCTAAAATAACGGACAATCCCAGTAAAGCCCAGTGTTTCCCCTCACCTGAAGATGGCCAGGCTGAGAGACCACAGCACCAGCGGCCGACGCAGGTTCAGCTTTGGCCTCTCCCTCATGAAGTGCTGGCCCCCAAATATGAGCGCAGCATACAGGCCGCAGAACATGAAGGACTTGCTCCTGTGGGAGAGGAAACACACCACACGCTGGGTTTAGTACTTCCATAGAAAAGAGCTTGAAGTATACTACCCCGCCAGGATATATAAAGTTTATTACACAAAACCAACATGACTTGGTGCCAAGCAACAGAAAATAAGTAGATAATAGGATTATAAGTAGATGTGGTTCTATGGCATCATTGATCTTTGACCTTCAGCACTCACTGGTTCAGTTTGCACCCGAGTGTGAAGGGGCTGGGATGAGAATCAGCCCCTCTGAATCTGAAGCCATGCTGCTCAGTAGAAAACCAGTGGATTCCCCACTCCGAGTAGGGAATGGGTCCTTACCCCAAGTGAGGGAGTTCAAGTATCTCGTGGTCTTGTTGTTGAGTGATCTACAATAGAGCCAGTTGAGGTGGTTCGGGCATCTAGTGAGGATGGCCCCTGGTCACCTTCCTAGTGAGGTGCTCAAGCCACGTCCCAGGTAGGAGGAGGGATTGAACCTGCGACACCTGACATGGAGCCACACGCTCTGTTGCTGAGCTACTGCAGCCCTTGAAAAAAAGCTACAACTTTCAAAACTGATGTCCAGAAAGAGCTCATTAATTTCCCTTTGCATAATAAAATATTCAAGGAGAAAGGTCACAAAAAAGGCAGCCAAAGGCTGTATCATATTGGAAGTAGAAGAATATACAAACCCTAATACTGAACTCTACTTCACCGCAAAGGCCAATTTATACTTCTGCATAGAATCTACGCTATTTGCAAAGTGGCCGCGTACCCTACACTATAGGCTATGATGTAGCCTGACACACACCTTCCTGGAAATGTAACCAACTATACATCACAAGAACTGCGATCGGTCCGCTTCGCAGCGACAGATTTCCTCCTACGCGTTTTAGGTTGCTTCCTCTTCTTCATCTGCTCCGACACGATACACTCGGGTTCAGTCGTCATGGTCTGAAGTACACGAAGACACTCCTGCTGTTTATCTGAAACTCAACACAGTGCCATGGAAACCCAGCCACCAACTAGCCTTTTGGCAGTGCCATTGCATAGCGATGCACACACACCAGTGCTCAACTATGCACGCTCACAACTGCATAGGCCGCTTGCCTAGGCTCCGTGTAAATTCTACACAGAAGGAAGCGAAAGGTGAAAGACAACTGCCCTCTTGGGGTATTCTGACTCAGGCAGAGTAGCCCCCCGCAATCGTTCAGCACCCTGATTGACCCGGGAGAAGCTGCCCTGCTAAACGCCTCATCACCAGTTAGTCACTGAAATTATAAGGTGGTGACGCAGTTGCATAAGTTTATTATGCAACTAGGGAGGCCGTGACTGGCTTAGTCGGGCAAATATTAGTGGTCGGACAAATATTACAATAACAGACTGCTGGACTTCCTGGAGGCCTTGCATGGTCGCCATATTCCAAACTAGCTGAATGGTATTTATGCTGTGATTTTGCCAATATCTGTTCACTGTCATTTCTAAGCATTCCAAAAAGCCAGTGTTTTACATATAGCGTGTATTTCCCCAGTCCACGTATGTACGTAGAGCTCTTTGGAGATCAGCAGCTTCGCTGAACAAATTGAAGTGCAGTGAGTTTGGATGACTTTTAGTGACCTCTATGCGAGCCTTGCTAGCATCTCCATCTTCATCTCTTCATTCCGATTTATTGCAGAGGATTAGCGGAGATTAGCAGTTGACACACTGACCATTTTTTAGACTACCAGCCCAGGATGATGAGGCAATTAGATGTGATGATGGGATTTTCTCCCCAGCACATCAACGCCGATTTATTTTACTTTTCTAAAATAGTTTGTGAATATGTCCGTATGTGTCCCGTTATTGCTACAAATGAGAATTTGATGTAAATGGATCTAGTACATCATGATCAAAATATAATACGCTTGTGTGGGCTTGCATGTACTTTCTTTGTGCCGGTGTGTGTTTGGGAACAGACCAGTACACTAATCCAGATTGTCAGACTACATATTAGACTGAAGAGATGGTGATGCTTGACCCAGTTTACGTAGGCTATAGGGGTTTCTGATGGTTGTTCCCGATCCCTCCCTATAGGGCGGGGAAGTCTACTCTAAACCAATGCCCTCGCATGGTCCTACGGAGGAAACATGGTTCATATGGTAAATTGACTTATTTTATATAGGGATTCTCTGGTCTACTAACCGGGGGGCCGTGGTAGCTCAGTGGTAGAGCGCATGCGTCGGGAACTGAGGAACCAGAGAGTTCGAGCACAATGTGGGGCATCAGAAAGGACATCAGGCCTTAATCCCCAAGCTCCATCTAAGTCCGTGCCCACCCCAACAATGTGGGGACTAATCGCGACACATAAAACAGATCTCTCTCTAGTCTATTGACCACTCAAAGCTCTTCACGATGAACGGCTCACATTAACCAAAGCGTGGGGGATTAAAACTAGATGCCCTTTTCCTGATCCCCCAAGATGGACTAAAACCCATTGCTCCTGACATGGAGGTGGACACTCGGTCACCGAGCCACCACAGCCCCCTAAAGAGAACTGAAAAAAAGAGAGAATTTCAGCATTCTCTCCAAACCACGCATGTGTCTGCACACACATTCGAAAACACAAAGATCCTTGTGTTAGTGGGTTAGCATTTAGCATTTAGCCAGTATGTGAATACACAATAGAGGCCTTTTGTTGCCACCTTAATGTATTTGATTAATTCCTATTACCCAACAATGAAAGCTGATACTACATACAGCTCCTCCTTCGGTCAACTGAAGTGGTCGGACATAATCCAATATCTTGTTCATGCAATTACTCTCTACGATGTTACGTTACGCGAGGGGCTCTCTCATTCTCTCATGTGTCTGCAAAAAGAAAGTAGGTGACCAAAAAGAAGAGGTACTAGGACATATTGGCGTTGGTCATGATGATGGCGACTTCTAATAATGATGAGGGGATTTTGCATTGATGGGAGAGAGAGAGAGAGAGAGAGAGGGAGAGAGAGAGGCTGGGTAAAGGGAAGGGACATGTAGAGGGGTAAATGGTATAGCAAGGCAGAATCCAGTGCGTTTGCAGCAATTTTATTTGGCTAATCAGCAGACAGGATGCTGAGGCAGGCCCCACTAATTCCAAGTTTAGCGGTAGCGGAATGGATTGCTTGCCAATGAATCAGAGATGAAGCTATACATAAGGTCTGTGTAGCTCATAGTAACAGAGCATGCCAAAAAGAAGAGAAAAAAAGACCCATGAGCCTCAATGCAAAAAAATGTGGTTTCACCAGATAGTATGACAAATGAGGACCTCCCTCTTCTACACACACACACGTCACACTACACAACGAGGAAGCAAGTGTTCCAACACGCTTTTTGGAAATCGACTCGATTGTTTTCCCTCTTAAAGAAAAAGAGAAAATATCGATGAGCTGAGAATATAACCCTTCAATCGCATCCAGCTCATCCCCTTGGCACGTCCACAACAACGGGTGACGTTTTCACCAGACAGTTCGGCTGTGCATTTAGAGGAAATAGAACGCATGCTTCATGACGTGCCACGGCGCCGTCTATTCTTTGATTAGTGGAACGACAGAGGGGCTCGTCTATGGGGGATGAGGAGAAGTTCGAGCCGTCTGTCATACACCCCCCCCTCAAGGACATGTGAACATCAGCGGGTACATTTTTTTATTTCTTTGAGGCGAATCACTCGGTCTCAAACTAGATCCATCTGTATCGCCGCCGCCTTTCTGGTCAGCATGCAGACGGAGACGTCGCTGCGGACTAGTTTGGACTAATTCACCATCAACCCTGGTGAACTATGAGCCGCATGGCGTGTAGTTTTGACAGCGGATGGAGCAGATGTCGGCCTGCTACGCTGCCGTCCATCCACTTGTCTTGTGTGCGTGTGTTTGCTTGGTTTCTAAGGTGGATTTCCTCCCCAAGGAAACTTACCAGTTTTCTTGCATCCACTCCAAAGCCTCTCTTTCGTCGAACCGTCGCTCGAAATCATACTCCTCCAGCGGGGAGCTGCTTCCACTCTCGTTCATTTTCGGTCACGGCGTCTGACTTTTTCTCCTGCCGGTGTTCACAACGGGGCCTGATGAGCACATACACACTCACACATACACACGCACACACCGGGGGTTTCTATGGGAGGAGGAGAAGGGGAGGGGGATTCTAGTCAAGCCGAGCCGGTCTTGTTGATCGATGAGACTGTTTTACTTCTCCTGCATCCAATAGGTAGGAGTCGGATCCAGGAGGGAGGGAGAGGGGGGGGCAGAAGTACTTCCTCACCGCCACTTGACTTAACCTCTGTGTGCTCTGGCAGACACTGGACGTAGAGCAGGAGGGGAAGAGGCTGCACTCCCTACGAAGGTAGTGAGATCATCTGCTGATGGAGGCAGAGGAGGTGGGGCTTGGACCTTACGTTTAAAGGATCAGACTTATATATTATTTTATTTTTTTATACAAGTTTAAGCACGTCGAGGTAAATGACATACTTCACATCACTCCCAACCATTTACAAGGCATATGTTATGTATTTTATTTTTAATTTCATTTAATGCCCTCAACACAGCTATTTCATTCCATTCCATTCAGTGTGGTATGACCAGGGGAGCTTCCTTTGAGAATGATGCTCCACCAAAGTGAACGCCCGGTCAACGTTATTATCCGTCAAAATGACTATCTTCGCTGAATAATGCTGTTGAAAGCGTGGGTTAAAGAATGTATCTTACCTGGTTCCAGACTTTAGAATATGCACCCCTGTACATCCCCCCACCGAGTTGACTGATCCATGTCTAGCATCACGGCAGGAAACAGCGGTTTGAGGCTTGAAGAAATGACTAGCCAATCAGCATCACGGGTCTGAAGTGACAGTAAGCCAATCAGCGCCATGGGCGGGACTAAAGCGATTGTCATGTAAGTAGACGGTATGCCTTCTTACTTAAATCCAAATTTGAGGAAGAATAAAAATCCAATATAAAGACATCAGAAATAAACACAAGTAAACTGTGAGTCCAGAAATAACAGGCCAATTTCAAATTCACCTAAAGCCACTTTATTTGGTCATTGTATTCTCACAATATTCTCTCCTGCCAGCTGGATGTGCATGGAACACCTCACCAGGGATACAACCAGGTAGGTAGCCTACTTACTAGATGCCCAAACCACCTCAACTGGCTCCTTTCTATGTAAAGGAGCAGTGATTCTTCTCCAAGTCCCCCATGGATGACTGAAATGTTCACCCTATCCCTAACGGAGATGCCATCCACCCTCTTGAGAAAACCCATTTCAGCCACGTGTGTCCACAATCTCAAAAGACACAGTAATCAAGTCCATCTAATGCAACTGTTACGTTACTATGAATTTTCAAATTTCCCCTTTTGTAAATTTCCCCTCGTCGGACTGATAAAGGAATACATATCTAATCTTATCTTGACCTTCCTATCAAAAATCCTTGATGTGTCTCACCAAATCCCTTTCCGCAGTCTAGAAGCGATAGCCCTAGAATGTATTTTATCATCGGTATTGACTAATGTGATCGTTACTAAGTTATCTGATATTCTTTTATCTTCTCCAGATTTAAGGATCAGAATGATCAAACTGCAGGGCTTCCCTGAAGAAGGGGAATGAGGTACAACACCTTTTTGTATGGAATATAATATCCTAAAGGAATAAAGGAATATCTATCTTATCTTATCTTTTCTCTCAGTTCTTCACGCTGCTCTTCACTGAGCTCTCCCGGGCAAATGGGGCAAATGAGCATTGTGCCTCATTCCCTCCTTCAGAGAACAGTGATTCTATCCAAACCTGTTGTATGGGACATATATTGTATGAGACACCCCACAGAGCAGGAATGAATCAACCCACTAGGTTCCAAATAAAGTCGACCCAGCAGATACCACAGAGTGACCCCCTGAAGGGACCCCTACACCTAAATGAGTTTTAAAAAAACACAGAAAAGACACCAAAAAAAAAAGGTGAATCAGTTCAACTGGATCTGAAGTTTATTTGGAAACGTTTCGTCACTCACCAGGTGACTTCCACCACCATGTGGCTGACTAACTCTGCCTACCACACTTTCGCTGGCTGACAGAGAGCCCCCAGAATCGTAGATAACCCCTCTGGCAGATCCTCTCCAGAGTGGACCATCGTGGATATCTGTGGATTTCTTGGTGAGAAAAATAAGAGCTGAAACCGGAAGGTTGCCTTCGTGTATTTACGAAGCAGTTGGAGTTGCAGAGCAATCGTTTCCGTGCTGAAATAGCAGAGTCGGCTCACACAATGTGTAAACAGGGTCTGACCATGAGTGAACAGATACATTGTTATTTATACATTGTGAGAACAGAATGATTTGGGGTAGGGATGAGATCAGTGGCCTTGGCCGTCAGGTGTCCAAGTATGCTGTCTTGTCTAAAAGCTGGGAGAAAGGCGCCACTTGTAG
>OMLC01081972.1:0-17174 GCA_900302585.1 Regalecus glesne
AGAGACACAGAGAGAGAGAGAGAGAGAGAGAGAGAGACAAAGAGAGACATGGGATGAGAGAGAGAGACAGAGAGAGAGAAAGAGAGAAAGAGAGAGAGAGAGACAGAGAGAGAGAGAGAGAGAGAGAGAGAGAGAGAGAGAGAGAGAGAGAGAGAGAGAGAGAGACAGAGAGAGAGACAGAGAGAGAGAGAGAGAGAGAGAAAGAGAGAGAGAGAGAGAGAGAGAGAGAGAGAGAGAGAGAGAGAGAGAGAGAGAGAGAGAGAGAGAGAGAGAGAGAGAGAGAGAGAGAGAGACAGAGAGAGAGAGAGAGAGAGAGAGAGAGACAGAGAGAGAGAGAGAGACAGAGAGAGAGACAGAGAGAGAGACAAAGAGAGAAAAGAAATGTAAAGTAAAAGAAAAATGATTCCCTTATCAGTCCCACAAGGGGAAATTTGGATTTCTCTGCATTTTTGACCCAACCTATATTGTATAGGAGCAGTGAGCTGCCAACATCTGGCACTCGGGGAGCATTTAGGGGTTAAGTGTCTTGCTCAAGGACACCTCGGCATGCTGTATGCAGGGCCGGGGATCGATCCTGCAACCTTCCGATTGCCAGACGACCGCTCTACCCACTGAGCTATGCCGCCCCTAGAGAGAGAGAGAGCAGTGGCTGGTTGAATTGTGAACTCCATGCCTTTTCCCACAACATAGGGTAGCCATTGTTCAGAAAAAAAGGCCTTAAAGTCTCTAAGCACCCCCTCTCCCTACAACCCCACTGGGGTTTGACAACTATAGGCTTGAACTCTCAGATTAATGCTCTGCCCCTGTCTGTGTCCAACATGGGCCTTAAACTCCATAAAGGCCTCCTCCCCATCATTTAGACCAACAGAGAAGCCCCCTCCAACCTCAACGCCACCATGCACCTCCTTTTTAACCACATGCCCACCAACACACACTCACACACTCTTTGGCAGCCAAGCAAACAACAGACGAGTGAGAGAGAAGGATGTAACTTTCAGTGCTACACAGGGCGGTGACTGAACACTGGGTTATGCTTAACAAAAGCCCACAGCAAAAATTATGATCGTAAGCCCCTGAGGGTGCCTCCTGAACAGCTCTTTATTCTCTTTGGTCCTTGAAGAGGTTTTCTGCATCACTGAGTCTTAAACTTTGAAAGCAAGAATAGTTAACAGAAGTAAGGCTGAGCTTGCCCCTACGTAACAGCAGTAAGAAGGCATCCGTCCCACAGACTGGAGAATCATCTTATTTGGGTCCTGGGCTCAGACAGCTTAAGAATCCCCCATGTCCTACATTAAATTGAAATTATAAAACTCCAATTCTAACCTTTACACTTAAGGTGATGTGGCAACAGGTGATAGCTGGGTCATGGACATGATCTGCTCTTGTGTTCTCATTTTGTTGACCTCATCCATCTCGGGTACATTTCAGAAAGTACAAAAATTAAATTTCAAGTTTATCCTAATTTGACTCCAGATAAGTGAAAATTTCAACAAAATCCTATGTAAAGATGTAAAATATCAGATCCTTTGCTCTCCATGGCAACACGAAAATTTGAGTGGAAAAAGGGCCCTGGACTTGGTGGAGCTTTGTAGCCCCTGTGGGTTTGAGGGGACAAGTGGAAAGGAGCAACATTTAAGTGTAAGAGATGGATAAGCAGGGAAGAAAAGTTAAGCCCATGCTTTAGTGATGAGCACAGCATAAAAAAAGGTCAGTGTGGAAGGGTTATGGAGCCCCGTAGGTAAGGAGTCATCCAATTATCTGATGATCAGATGAGAACAATGACAGAGCAATTTGCTGTGTGGAAGCTGAGGATAATGAACCTCTCCATCCATCCAGGTATTTTCCTTTCATTTCTGTGGATCTTACACCACTGGGATGGAGAAAAGCACAGGAGAACGAGAGAGCAAGAGAGTGAGGAAGAAAGAGAGAAAAGTACTAAAAATGATTTTTAAGTGTATTTAATCCCATAAATAAAGTTATGAAAAGCTGTGCAGGGAACAAAACAACCTACACAATGAGAGAAACAATAAGCCGCACAAATGTGGAATGTATGAGAGATGAGAACGAGAATATGCGAGAGATTTCTTTTTTTACCAAATAGCATTTCTGGAAAATTGTCTTGATACATGCTCAATAATCCAGGTAAGGGAATCACAAAAAAGAGGTGAATGGTTCAACTGGATCAGAAGCTTATTCAAAAATATTTGTTACTCAAACAGGTGACATCTTCAGTCTGAGTAGACCCCCCCCCATAAACAGTACATCGATACCACACCACAGTAGGCTGGGTTCACATGCAAGTTGGGTCATTAACTGCACATTCAGACCACCGTTGAATAGGGGTGGTGGCCTGAGAGTAAATCTTATGTTGTCTTACAATGGCGTGATTGCAAATATTCCCTGATCCTTTGTGAATGGTGCTCATTGCTACTGAAGGTAGTAGTAGTGTAGTACTGTACTAGCTCAGTGGCAGAATGCATGAGTCAGGGAAACAAGTCAGGCATTGCAAGAAAATAAGAAGTCTATTCATGTGTCCCATAGCATGTCCCCATGTTATGGGAGTGGATAGAGACCTAGGAGCATGGGGGATTAAGGCCAGATGTCCTTCCTGATGGCCCACAGCAGTGACTCCTAGTTTGTCATTTTGTGACACATGCACCGCTAACTACCAGAGCCCCCTATAAGTGTCAATAGAGCACATTGATCTCAAAATTTGAATCTTATATTGCAATTAATCACCTTCATTCTTGGATATAAAGATCATGGTTTCAATTATCTTTTTGTCAAGACAACATTCCTCCATATAGACATGTCAGGGACTTGGCACAGTTTTCAGCTGAAAAGACAATGACCCAAAGAGACGTCCTATTCCTCAAAGCCTCTGCGATATCTTTTTGTCTCCCATGTGCTACTCTTTCTTTTTTCTACTTCCTTCAACACTGTTTTGTTCTTTGAACGGCTCATGCTCCACTAATCGAGATCAACATCAGGAGCCCAGCTGCTGTAAAATCAAGTGGAAATGACAAATTACAGAATAGTGTCAAAGCAAATTCAAAATCAAAAGAGGTACAACAAAAAAGAAATCTACAACAACAGGACTGAAAATAAGGAAAAGTAATCAATGTCAGTTTCTAACAATAAAAACTTGAAATGCTGCCATGGTAGAAAAGGTAGTATGTGTTAGTGCCCCCCCAACCATTGTATCTATATAGTGTGTAAAATTAAGCTGATAGTGGCAGCGAAAAGTATCAAAGTCATTTTGTTCTGGTTTCTATGCAACTATTTTACTCTTTAAGTGAAGACATCAGAATATTTTGGTATGCCAACGGGGGAAAACACAGCTCTTACCAGTCATTATTTAGTAATGAGTGAGATATATCTATATGTGTACACATGCAGATAGTCAAAGAATTTTGTGAACGTACGATGAGACGGTTCAAAAACTAGGGACAGGTTATCTTTCCAGCAAGTTAACTTTGTGATCGTAAACCCAAAGATGAAAGTGCAAGTTCGACATTAAATATGAAATTTTAATGCTACTGTCTGATACGTGACAGACTCGCTCGATACTTTGTCTTTATTCTAGCTGTACAGACAGCATGAAAGCACCTGTAACACAGAGAGAGCATATTAATGAAAGCCATTTTGAGCATCCAGTTTTCTACCTCACAGGTGTTTTCATGCATTTTGCATAGCTAGGCATAGCTTTCAGGGATGTACATGTTATTTGTATTTACAGCTTGAGTACTCCACAAAGAAAATTAACAAATACTCGAGTACATGCATTCCAGGAGGATTGATCTTGCAATGAGTGTGATCACCGGTAAACACAATATAATTTGAAAATCATGATAAATAAATTTTCATTCATTCATTCATTCTTTTCATGTAATTTTCATTCATTGTAGGGACGACATAGCTGCAGAAGTAGGGAAGTCCTATAATAATTGTAAGATTGGTGGTTCAATGAAGCCCTGCGATGAAATGGTGACCTGTCCAGAGGCTTTCCCTCCTTGTTGCCCTACGAGTGCTGGGATAGGCTCCAGCATGACTTCAAAACCTGATTTCAGACGGTTGACGATGGATGGATGGAAATTTTCATCCATGCATATATTAAGTTGTCATGATCAATCACTGCTACCAGTTGTCCATCCCTAAAAGACTTCAATATGATTTCAAAAGGTACAAGTGAACAGTCCACTCTGTGATGTAGGATTCTAGTGTGGTCTGTCGGGCCCTTTAAAAAAATAAACTCTCTGTGTTTGCCAATATTTATCATGGCATTAAAGGTATTTTTCCCTCATCCTTTCTCTTCGGTCCCATTTGAGGAGCCCTCCTATACCAAACTGGTGAAAGTGATAAAGGAGGTTAACCCATGCTTTGAACTCTACACATTTATTCAGTTTGTAGAGTAATTCTGCTCGCTGCTGTTACAGCTGCATCTTGACATTTATTTCTTATTTCAGTCAATTTCTTGCTATGGCCAATTCCTGCATGATATATCCGACATAATCATGAACGTCATTTATTTATTTAAATTTGCACAGAAATGTGCACAAGATGATTTAAGATTTTTTTTACCTCCCTGACTGCCAAATTACACTATACAGAGAACTGTAAATCATATTCAGGAACAATCAAGTCTGCCCCTGGGGAGCCATTATGCTTATAATAAGGAATATTTTAACATGCCAGCAGTAGTTTGCATCATTGTTTCACCAGGCAGCACATTAAATAACTGAAATTGTTTCCGAGCACATGAGTAAATACAGTCAAGTAAAAAAACAACAACATAGCTTTCAAATGACTGTGGTGTGTTCATACTGGATAATCTGCTGAATGAGCTATGCCCAGCACATGTATCCAAAGCTTTATGCAGCTAAAAAAAAGCAGATTATGGCATGAGAGGTGTAGATTGCGCTCCAACAGAACCCATTTTCAACGCTAACCCATTTGAAAGCTAGATACGGTAAACCCTTTAAAATCTCAAAAAGCACGGAATCCCCTATTAATTATGGAGGGGCTCAGACAACATGAATAATATTCAGGCTAAAGCTGTGGGAGACCTGGTGGGGTAGACCAGGTCACAAGGGTCAGCCTGGAAAAGCAGGCGTGGTGCCACGGAAGTGTGTCATTAAATGAGAACAGCTGCAAGCCACCTCACACCAACCACACCTCCACTGCCAACACAGCAACATTGAACTCCATGCATGTCAAAGAAAATATGTTTGACTTAAATTCCTCAGGGAATGGGGAGCATTTAAATAGTACTCCTGTTCAAATTCTCCAGCCTCACTGAGGAATTTACATAGATTTTAGATACATTTTTCCCATTTTACCCTACACGACTAAAGTTTGAATTCAGCCATGTAAGTATGATTTATTCAACATGGGGTCCACTCAAGCCATCCATCCATCCATTGTCAACTGTTTATCCAAAATCGGGTCAGAGTCATGCAGGAGCCTATCCCACCACTCAACGGGTGAAAGGCAGGAGAATACCCTGGACAAGGTGCCTTACCATCATTGTAGGGCTTGAGGGGTTAAAAAGATATCGAATCAAGTCAAATTTATTTGTAAAAATTCCCAAGTTCTTTTTTTAATCATTTTAGTGCCATACGATGAAATTTTTTCTCTGCATCTTATTGTATAAGAGCGGTGAGCAGCTGCGACACCATCTCCAGTTCTTTTTCCGATTGTCTTAGACAGTCACAACCCTAATATGCACATCTTTTTGATGGTGGGAGGAAAATAGAGCACACGGAGGAAACCCAAGTCATCCAAATGAAATAAACAAATGAATGTATTCCGTTATCAGTCCCACAATGGGAATTTTTGATTACTATGCATTTTAACCCATCCTAATGTATAGGAGCAGTGAGCTGCCAACATATGGCGCTCGGGGAATATGTGCTGAGTGGCCAGAGTAGCTGAGAAGTAACAGATTTATAACAACCAGTTAGCTGGGCTTCTTATTAGAAGAGTCAATGGGTCTCTTGTTTTTATTCCATGTTAAAGTCATTACTTGCAGATGTGTATACAAATGCATCTTTCATTCCAAGGACATATTCTCTACTTTCCTACTTTCAACTGGACTCACTGAGCTTTGAGCCATTGTCTGACATTTGGAAAACTCAGCTGGTCACAAAAGTGCCAAAGTGTTTCCGAACATTTGAGGGATCCTTTGATCAGGCCTTGGAAGTCGTTCAATTGATAGTCATCTGTCATCTCAACTCACCCTTCAAGGCTGACAGCCGGCCCTTTGATGTCAAACATGCCCTCCAGCAAATATACAGAGATAGGAGAACTCTGCCAAATGATCCCAAATCATTTCTGCTTTTCCCTTCTCTCCCAAGTGCTTTCATCCTGCCTAGAATAAAGTAAAAACGAGGTCAGGATGTTCAAAGATATTTGCAGATAGCCTGATGTGATGTTCAATTGATTGAGAACTGACTTCAAAAGAATCTCTGCATTAAAAAAAAACATCGTTGGTTGTTTGTTTTTTTTTGGCTTTTTTAAATCTGTTGAATTTGAGGATCCAAAAGAATCCCTCACAACATTCTGACAGCAAACGTCAGGCAAACACCAGCCTGATTGTGGCTACTTGCCTTTGTTCGACAATGGGTGAAAAGTAAAGAAAGCACTAAACAATCCAGTCTGAGGCAACATTTTTGACTCTCCTGTCCGAGCAAAAATAAACAGCTGCCTTATAGAGGCAGTACGGTGGTGCAGCTGTTAGCATTGTTACCTCAAAGCAAGAAGGTCCTGGGTTTGAATCCTGTACCAGATCCTTTCTGTGAGGGGTTTGCGTGTATGCCCCCCCCCATGTCTGTATGGCTTTCCTCTGGGTGCTTTGATTTCCTCCCCACCATCAAAAAAAAAGGTTAAAAAGACAAATAAGGACTGCAGATGTGAATTTGCTTGAGGTTATCATCTGGTTTGGTTCATGGAATGATGATATCACTGTAAGAACCTGCACATAGTGCCATGACATAGATGAATTTTTCTCTCTGTGGCCAGGCTTCATTAAAATTCAAATGTCTTTATTTCTAATATAATTCTATATAATTCTCAATAAATATTATGTGTTCAGAAATAACAATAATTCATAATAATGGAGACTGAGAGGACAAAAAATAGAGAAAGTGCACTGCTCACTATTAGCTGTTTTCCAAAATGTCAATATTTATGGCAAGATCCCACCCTAGGTTTTAATCTATGTTGCCTTTTTGAGCAAGGGAAATCAATGACCCGCCGTAGGTCTGCAGAGCTCCTCTTCCTTATCAGCAGACATCCCCAGAACCCTCAGCCGATAGCGTAATTCCACAGGAGGGACCGAAAGTCTCCCATGTCTTATTTCTGCCTCTGAGGCCTTTAAAAGGATCAAAGGTTCCCTTGTTGTAAACTTATGCAAACAAAGCACCTTCAGGATTCTAAGCGTTCTAAGTTAATCACATCTCGCCGCCGCTTAGTTCAAAACCAACCTCTTTAGCGACTTACTGCCCCCATCTCATTACATCATACAGCGTTTCCTGCACTGGTGGAGGGCGGCTTACAAAGCTCAGCTCTATCGATCTGTTTCGGTGATGGCTGGACGTGTCTTCCCTTACGCAGAGGCAAAGAGGGGGGAAGAGTGCTGAGGCATTTGCTTGGTGAGAGAGAGATATGGCTTTCATTCTTCGGCTGTTAATGATAGCTGAGAAATCTCATTTCACGACTCACTGCCATGTTTGCAGAGGCCCTGTCATTGGAGGCACTCACCCAAAGCCCAGTTGTGAGGGGACTCTAGCTGGTGCAAAGTTCAACTGGTCCATGTCGGAGACACATCTACACAAGTCCCACAAGAGAGTACAATCATGTAAACTGGGAAGAGGGGCATGACTCTTGCTCTCGGGCAGATGTTGCCCAGACCTGCTCATTTGATTGCTAATGGTTTATCGATTTCCAAGGCAAAAGCAACCACCTTATCATCACGAGTGTCTCCATCTGCAGCCCTGGCTATGAGGATTTGACATTGGCTCACTCAACCACATACACAGTTGTTCTTTCTAGTCAATTTGGACAGACATGGATCAATAATGGCTCTTCAGTCTTTGCTATTGAGAAATACTTACGACTCTGCTAACCAAACCCACAACCGAGTGTCCACACACACACATGCTTAGCAAAGCAATCCTTTTGTCATGTGAGACTGACAAATGAAAGTGATAACAACAAGGAAGGAAGACCCTAATCATTAACCTTAATCGACAAGTTACCTGAGGGCGGCATAGCGCAGCAGGCACAACAAGTCATCTAGTAATCTGAAGACTGGCATTTCGATCCCTGGCTCCTTCAGAAAGCATGTTGAAATGTCCTTGAGCAAGACACTGAACCCCTAACTACTCCCCAGGCATTCCAGCTGTTCACTGCTCCTATAAAATAGGATGGGTTAAATACAGAGGATACATTTCATTGTAAGAATACAATGACCAAATAAAGTGGGGTTCCTCTCCTTTCCCTCCTGGTTCAGAATGTCATAGTTCTGTAAAGCTTTTTGGTGACATAAAACAAAACGTTGACTATGTGCTCTTATGTGTGCCATCTGAGACATAATCCATTTTGCTCCACCACATTTTTTCCCAATGGCCCCAAACTAAAACTCCATTTTGTTCACTAAAAGTCATTTACTAACTAGTATTGGTAAATCATGCCGTAGGTTACACCAAAGTCAAAAGGCCCTGCTTTAGATTACATACAGCTTTTGTCTCTATTGCCTCACACCAAAACAACTAAAGGCAGAATGTTTCAAAGGAGAAAATACACCTAGCAAAAATCCAAGACTTCAATGAAACAAAAGCATGCATACAGTCAACAGACTTCAGTCTGATATCTCAGTCACCATAGATACTTCTCACTTTTGGGGGGGAAATGAAAATAATCCCCGTAATGACGAGGGGAGATATCTTAATGTGTATGAAACGAATTCCATAACTTGCTCCAACCAAGCTGCCTCATGTCTATGTGCATGCATATTTTCCCGTTTTTGTTTGTTTCTTCTCCATCTCTCGTTAGCTGATCACGTTCACCAGAATTAACTTTTAGACGTCCAACTATCCTCTGATCAAACTTAACCACGTTTCATTGAACCAGAAAGTTTTACCGAGGTTTTAGTTGGAGTAGCAGCAGCACTGTATGGGTTTCACTGGAGATGAGCATGAGGGACGCACATGCTTGTTAAACTGTGACAGCAAGCACGGCAAACTGCACACCCATCAATCCACCTAGGAAATGTTCCCTCTCTGGCCAACAAGACAGAAAAATTGTTGGTCTTCTATGGAACAACTAAGTACTTATCCAGACCTGCTATCCTGTGCATCTCCAAGAGCTAGTTTGGTTAACATAATCTGACAGCTTCCTCCAAAGTGCCATACTAAAAACCCTTTGTGTGGACAGTGCAATGGAGCCAATAGGGCAAAAAAGGCAACATTGAAATTTGCTTCTATATAAATAAAGGTTGGTTTATTTGGCATACATGGCCAAATAAAGATGATTCTCACCAATACTGAGTATTAGAACTTTCTCTTTTCTTTTGCAGCTCCAAAGATGAACCATCAAGACTCTCAAGCAGCTCCTCTGAGTTTCCTTTATGGCCATTTAGTCATGTGCTCTAAGTACACTGTGTCTGGTTGTGTGGTCTGCTTCATTTACCCCTGGAATGAAACTCTGAGTGAGCTTGCTAGTGCAGACTTCCATTACGAGAAAAGCCATGGGAGGTTGAGAAGAATTTGGAAACCCTGCAAATGCTTATCTTCATCAATGTACAGTTTGTTCGATTTTAGTCAGAAAACCAGGGGCAATCCACCTCCCCAATAACCCATCATATTGAATTCTACTGAAAGGAGACGGATTTGACCTCCTGGTCCATCTCGAACAATTAGAGGACTTCTTTTGTGTAAGTCAGACTCAGCACAAACTCACAGCTCTGAATCTTTTGTGTACCGAGTTGGTGTGAAAATTAGGCATGAGGCACAACCTCCATATTATGAGGGTATGAAAATCCACTGGGGCAGCAGAACATTCATATCCCATGTTTCTGCCCAAAACAAATTGCCTTGCAACTTTTTTTCTCTCTCTTCCCATTTTTCTGTCACTTTCTTTCTCCCTCTCTGTATGTCTGTTGGTCCATCAGTCCATCTTTCACTCAGTGAATTTGGCCAGTTACAATGGGATTCCTGAAGGCTTCAATTTGCACAGTGTGTGGAGCCAGGAACCCATCCAGGGAGCTCAATCTGTGTGTGAGCAGATTTGCAGAGGAGTGGGTTATTAGGGGGGTAGAGCTGTGAGAGAGAGTGAGCAAGAGTGAGAGAGACAGAGAGACAGAGAGAGAGAGACCTTCTGTTCTTACCAATGCCAGGCCAAGGATGGAAGGAAGCCCACCCTAACGGCTTCTCCTCCCACTTCCAAGTGTGTGTGTGTTACTGTCTATGCTTGCACAGGTTAACCTTCACTTCCTTGCTCTCCTTTCCCTTCCATTCTGTTCTCCCTCACTTGCCTCTTTCCATCACCTCATAACATGCACTATTATGCTACCTAATGACTCTCCATGGACTTTAGTGATCCTTGACTGATTCGATTTGCAATTTTTGTGTGGCACCACATTCAAAACTGCACATCAGCTGTGGGTAGACCGAGAGCCACATTTGAATAGCATGAAAATACAGAAATTTGGATGTGCCATCACTGCGACGGGGTACTTGAGGGATGCCAAGCCACTGAGCAAAATACCAGATGGCAGATACTTGTCCATGGTAATATAGCATAAGAACTGTTGTTTAAAAATGTCCGCTGTCTAAGTTACACAGCACAGATCCATACTTCATACTAGAACACTTCTAAATATTTTTCTTGTCGTAATTATGGCACAATTAATTGAACCATTTTACCTAAAAGTGGGATACATTTAGCAGGATATATTATGAGAGGCAATGAGTAGGTGCCATGCTGAAATCAAATCTATCACTCAGGGGAAAGGATAAAGAGTTATGCTATCAAAAACTTTCCACAATTCTGAAAAACACTGTCAAAATCTACAACTTTTGTTCCACAATAGATTTACATCATTTTTTTATGTTACAACATCCCATCATAGAAACATGTAGTATCTAGTTTCAAAGGGTGGTTCATATTGTAAACCCCTTCCTGACACCCTAGGATAGGTTCGAATCCACTGCCTCTGGCTTGTCAGTTCCCAAAGCATGCAATCAACAGTGGGCTACCACAGCCCCATCAGGAAAAATGAAAATAAATTAAATTATTTCCTACATTGTTTACAATTTAATTTCAGGTAAATATTTTCAGATTTTTGATATGGTCTACAACAAACTGAAAGCTCCCTTATTTTAAATACTGGAGAATCCATACTCCTCAAACATAGTGCAATCACTCCTCTGGCTTGAAGAAGTCCCGGGTCTAAAAGTAAAGCTTGTTTCAATGTTTGTATGGACGTGTTCCTGGTCTATCCTGAGCACACAGAGTTACACATTGAAAGGAACCTTGGTATTAAACACCTCTGACAAACATTTCACAACATCGTTCCAAATTTAGGATCTTTGAACATTGCCATGGACATTGAAATAGAATACCTTCTCATCTAAAGATTTGGTACAAACATCTGGAACATGAGCAGATATACCATGAAGCTTGACAGGAGTTATGCTCATTACACCGATACTGAAGTAATTTAAGCCTTGTTTTTAATTGTTTGGTTTTCAGCTTTCAAACAAATCATTCCAATTGGTCTCATCAATGTCTTCCAAAATATCGATTATCGAACAGTGTTTGAAGCAGAAAAAATACAATTGCCGTATATACTTATATAATATATAACTGTGGTGGAGCGTGCACTCAAGGAACTGATAAGCCAGAGGCTGTGGGTTTAAACCCATCGTGGGGCATCATGAAGGGCATCTGGCCTTAACACTCAAGCTCCATCTAAGTCCATGTCCGGGGGATATGCAACAAGGGTGGTCACCTAGAATTGAACTGATAACATTGCAACCATGTGATATGCTCTGCAACCATGGGCTACAGAGAACCCTCCCCAATCCATGTGTAGGTGTGAGTATTGGCCAGTATCAGTAAATACTTATTGGAGTCGGAATTTATTCAGTGAATAAGAGATACTAAGAGATATTGCTGACGTTAACTAATTTATTTAATCAAGGGGACAACCATTTCAATTATTATAGTAAAAAATGAATATATATACTATCCTAGTCTGGTGACTTATCCGACTTCCCCAAAGACTCTAATTAGGGGGATTTTCAGTGTTTCTCCCAATCTCTTGTTCACTACACACTCACGTCACTAGAGAATGGTAATCACCCTAAATCTACACAGGGATGATCCAGAGGTGGTGTGTCGATTATTTCAGAGTTGAGGAGATTAAATACGTAATCCAAAGGCGTTTAATCACCCTTTGCTTCCATGAAGGTGGTTTGAGAAAGGATCACTGGTCTTCGTTTGCAGGTAAATTAAAATGGAGGTGAAAGGTTGTATTTTATTTTGAGCATGTTCAGGCATACATACACAAAATGTAATTCCCAAACCACAGACAGACCATTCACCACATGGGCACACGGGCACACGCGCGCACACACACACACACACACACACACACACACACACACACACAGAGAGAGAGAAAAAAAGAAAGTTCAACGTGGCCATACACACACACCAGACACACACACCGTGACGTGAACAAATGCGCTAGTCCTATATCATCCCATTTATATTCACAAAATTAGATGCAGAAACACACTCCAGCCAGCAGCCACCCAGATTAAGCTCAATCTCGGCACACAGTATAACAGTATGTAAGTTAATGTATTTCTCTGGATGTGTGAGCATGTGTGTGGGCAGCACTTAGTAGGCCACTATGTCCCTCAGGACTACTTAGTCACTGTTATCATCACCACTCTTTTGACACAAACACAACTAGGAGTATATTCAGCCCAGAGAATTTAGGACGCAGTAGGCAGGTTCAGGCCATCTGAAGCTTAGTCATTAGTCTGGTTCATAATGTAGGGCCAAACAGAAGAGGCCAAGGCTGACTATACTCATCAACCTGGTTTGTCCCACAGACTCTAAAAATGCCAGTCAGAGTTTAATTGCTGGCTTGGATTTGGCTAAACCAAATCCGTCCCCAGCCCATATTCCAAGGGATGCCCTTTTCACCTTTAACCACCACCAGGGAGGTACAGTGAGACTGGTGACAGGCTTAGGCGGAAATCGATGAATACTGGGATGACATCCTGCACTTTACCTGTGCCCCCATCCATATGGTTAGTAGTTATATCAAGAAGGCCATCTGATATAATATTTTGCCAAATGAATCTGTATATTGACAAGACAATACTGGATCAGTTGAGCGACCGCACAATGTACCCATGGAAACTATAAAATCCACTGTGGTAACCCCTGAAAAACAGGCAACAGGTCAAAAGAAGAAGAAGAAGAAGAAGAGAGTTAGACCAAGACATAAGTTAAGAAGAAGAAGGCAAAGGTGAAGAGATGGATTAAGAATGAGTAAGGAAAAAGACGTGCAGAAAGACAAGAAGACACAAGTAGAAAGAGACAGGTAGGAAGTTAGGTACTGAAGCTTTTCAGCTCAGCATGCCCAGGAGGCTGACAGCGGGAGACGGAGCCGCATTGACCTTGGCTTTGCAGTGTGGCGCCTGTCAGCGAAAATTGCTCTCTATGTGTAGTAGTGAGCACAACGCAAGAGTGAGCACATGTGCATGTCCATCCACAATCACAACAAACCTTTCTCAGTGTCATTCCATGCAGAGAGACACCCTGCAAACTGCCAGCAGCAAACACTGTACTGTACCTCCACCACACACTGAAGCAAACTCCACAGCACCAGTTTGTCTCCCTGACTAAACACACATTAACAGTCCTGAGGACCACATTAAGCCTAAAGTGCTAGAGCAGTAAATGAACTGGAAAATATGGACAAGCCAATGTGAGGGCATAGGAATGCCCTAGGGCCTGTTTGAATGGATACCCTTAGATGCATACATGCTTTCACAAGTATCCCGTTATCTTCCTTCTCGGCTCCAAAGCCTTTCATCCAGCCATATTGTCCCTAGCACCATCAGCATTAATGACAGTGATGATATTTCCACTTTCAATATTCAGCTATAATAACTAATGTGCAGGGGAAAGAGAGGTTAGACAGTAATCTACATGTCTGTCTTGCAGGTATAAATGAACAAAGACACCGTCACCTGGCAGGGACAAGGATGAGCCGTCAGCTTGCTTTATGAGCAGGTGAAGAAATGAGCAGCAACAGCTATATACGCTTTTTATGGATGTCTCAGAGGAGAGGGATGCAGAGACAAGTAGAGGAGAACAGACCACAGAGGAGGGCAGCGGTAAGTCAAGGAACAAATGGTAAATGTAAACACTTTTTGCAGATAGTTGTCGACTTACCACTGGGTTAGGTTCTGATCAACTAGTCATATGTCAAATTGGACGCAAGTCAGAAAGGTATTATAATTACTTGGTTTGAAATGTTTATATGATCTTTTTTCTTAATTTTTTAAATCTTCTTTCATTCAAACATGTATAAACGGGTCCCTTTTTCTAAGCAATATTCACAAGTAGAATTTGAACCCGAGCTGCTGTAGCAAGGACTCAGTCTTATGTAGTTTGTACTCTACTGCTCAGCCACCATGGTCCCAAAGAGTGAAGATAGGAGCAAGGAACAGAGAAAAGGGAATGGACCAGGGACAAAGAGAGCCATGTTACAGATGAGATGGGCAATTAGACAAAATGAAAAGGCAGGAGATGATGTAGGAATACATGTGTGTACAGGTAGGAGTCCAACTGTGAAAGGTAGAGGAAGACAGATGGTATATTGCAACTATCATGGTGAAACGAATTTGTAACGTATCAAGATCAGAACATGATAGCGAAACCTAATTTCCCCCCTGCCTGATTTTCACTGTATGCCTCACTGTCTCCCTTCCATCTTAGCTAAACACGACCCAGGATGGAGAACAAAAGATGAGCAGAGGGAGAGGTGAAGAAAAACAAGGAGATGTCTCTCTGATCTTCTCTCCTATGGTTCCTCCTGGCAAGATTACAGCTAAAAACATGAAAACATTTCCACCTTGATAGAGAAGATGAAAAATGGAAAAACTGCACCAAAAGACTTGAATGCACACACCTGCACCACAGGACAATGTCAAAATGACATGCATTCACACAAAAACATACACGCTTTCTTGCCGACTTGCCCACAACACTCAGAGAGGCTTGCAGGGGGCGGCATAGCTCAGTGGGTAGAGCGGTCGCCTGGCAATCAGAAGATTGCAGGTTCGATCCCCGGTCCTGCATACTGCATGTCGAGGTGTCCTTGAGCAAGACATTTCACCCCTAAATGCTCCCTAAGCGCCATATGTTGGCAGCTCACTGCTCCTATACAATAGGTTGGGTCAAAAATGCAGAGAAATCCAAATTTCCCCTTGTGGGACTGATAAGGGAATCATTATTATTATTATTATTATTATTATTATTGCACTATTATTGCACACCAATACAGTAATTTCTCCATATCCAAAACACTGTACTCATTGCGCTGTTTCTCCTGAAGGGATCCCGCTCTTTACTCTAGGGGAAAATGAAAGTTAATACGTACACGTTCCTCATTACGACGCAGGGGTCGGCCAACTGAAGCATTCTAGCATAGTGAAAGAGTGATCGCTCGAGGCAGGCATCAGCCTTTCCCTTATGCAAATTCAACATCATTAAACCTCATCAATAATGCAGCTACCTGGCATCGGTATTAGGATGAATTTCATTAATTGCTGTACATCGCAGGGATGGATGATAATACATGGAAATTGTTTGCTTGATATTTGCATTCCCCTTTCCCGCTTTGCTCCAACATAAATACTTATATAGAACATGCATTTTTTTATTTTATTTCAAAGCCTCAAAGATAACAGTCTTAAATCTACTGAGTGATTGTATGACCAAAGAAAGTCTCTATTTGATATCGTCTCTGAAAGTGGACATTTGTATATGGATGGAATGAAGAAGATTTGTTTATTTAACTACCAGCATTGTACAGGAGTCTGTGGTAGCTACATGGTAAAAATGTCTTAAACTCAGGAATATTAACAACTGAACTCCTTTTTTATTTAGACAATAAAGTTATGTAAGGAGATCAGGGTGGATTAACAGCTACCACTGTCGCCACACAGATCCTTGGTTCCAATGAAGACCATTTGTGCAGAGTTTGCATGTTCTCTCCCTGTTTGTGTGTTCCCTCCAGCTAATCCAATTTCCTCTCCAGGTCCAAAGACATACATGTTTGCTGAATTGAAGTCTCTAAATTGACCATGCAATATGCAAGTGAATGTGTGTGGGTTCCACAATGGACAGACTGGTAATCTATTTGGGTTATCTCACTGCCATATACCAAATGCCTTCTGGGATAGGCACAAGCCCACTTTGACCCTATAGACAACTGCTGGATGGGTGGATGGAGATGGATGAACAAATGTATATAACGTTGGTAAAATAGCTCCGCCACTCTTAAATAGGTCCATGTGGATTCTGATAGCTTGATCTGGTGAGTTGGCAAGAGCTGCATGACCCGGCCACATATACCACTGTCTGTAAAGTCATTGCCTCTGAATGCAGTATCATAGCCCTGCTCTGGCCATGGCTGCAATATAGTATTCCTGTTTTATTGAAAGGAAAACTGAAAGGTGTGTGTGTGCGCGTCATAGAGCTATCCTTAAAGATGTTACTTTGCTCATTATGACCGTACAATAACTTTAAACAGCCTCTCTCTCTCTTTCTCTCTAGCTCATCTCTCCCACAATCATGCTTTTATAAGGTGCAAGGGGGTCATTCACAACTAGTCACCTCACAGCCCTGGTGAGTTGGTTTTGGGATCATTGTCCTCATCCACAGTCAAAGACAGGAAGAAAATAAGAGAGAGAAAAAAGCAGAGAGAATATAATCAGAACGTAAAAGAAAAAAAGAAAATAAGATTGGGGAAGTGCAAGGGGATGAAAGAGAGAGACACAAAGAGAGAGACACACACACACACACACACACACACACACACACACACACACACAAAAACAAACACAAAAACACACACACAC
>OMLC01081974.1:0-12168 GCA_900302585.1 Regalecus glesne
TTAAAGTGAATTTTTAGTTTACAAGTCTTGAGATTTCTGTTGTTTTTAAATTCAATTTTGTTGTATATTAGTATCCTTTCTGTCATTTTATCAACAGCTCTACAGCTGTACTTTTCTTTTCAACCCCCACACTGTTAACTGAGCTATTCAGGTATTTTTGGCAGGTACCTTGGCAGTTATCGTTGATATGTATGGGTGTTTGTCAACCAAAGGGAACTCTGTAAGAAACTCTGGAAGAAGTTTGGTGATCTTTCCCCTGATGGTCCTGGCAGAGTATTCAAGCTTATTTGACGCCACCCAGCAAGGCACAACATTATGGGCATCAACCTATGGAAATCAAATTGTATGATTGTGATTCATGTTTATGAATAAGTGCAAGGGACATTTTTTTGAATATAGGATGCATCCTTGCTGAGTTATAATCTGATTGGGGGCAAACCCAGAAGGCAGGAACTACATGAGCAAACGCAAGGCAACTAATCAATAGATCATAATATTACCACCAAAAAGTGAGAAGAGGAGATACGATTATGTACCTGTATGAAAGGGGTGTCTGCGCCAAGTTTCTTTTTGACATCCTCCAACCATTGCAGAGGTTCTCTGAGAGGGGAGAAGTCTGTCACCACAGCCCCAAAACCATGGTCTGACACAAATCCAGGCAGCACCTCACCTGCTGTGCCATGAAGAACATGGAACTGAATGTCAAGAGCCTGGCATTCCTGTAGGTTGGGTGCACAAACATGACCAAGGACTTAGAATATGTGTATTTTGTTCCACTTATATCCAACACATTCATTAATCAAGAAGACCTAGACATTAATTGCCTGTAACGTGGGCTTTGGGCTCCCCATCTGCATCATCTAGTTTACAATTATCATTTTCCCTCCACGTGTTAAATATTAATACGCTTTGTTTAATAGTCCAACCCTCCAAGCAGAAATTGCACATGAAATGTTACAAACCACAGCCTTTGGCATGTTTACCGTAGCAACTTCTTTCAGACCCTTTAACATGAAACCGTAATGCCGGAGAGTAGAAAACTTGGATTCGGGGACAAACAAACAGACACAGATGTGCAAGGGTAGCTTCTCTGCCACAGCCATCTTCTGAGCATGGATAAGGGCCCAGTTATCTGCAACACAGAAGGCAAAGCAAAACATTAGCAATACAAAAATAGTCTCCTCTGGTTTTGTTGTTAATGAGGCCTGTTTCAATTTTCACCTTGAACTCTGTGGTCCCTTGACATCCAGTAAAGAACACCAGCCGAGCTCGGCTTTATTTTGTGGGATTCTGATATAAAACGGATACGCTTTTGATTGAATTTCAAGTCTTTGTTCTCCGTCCTCTTCTCTGTGATTTTCTCCGGTAGCCAACCATCTGGTCTCTCCATTTTACCCTCTTTACCAGGAACCAACTTCTTTTTGGCCTCAGAAGCTGAGGATTTAGCAGTTGCCTTGCGTTTTTGGCCTGGCATGGTGATTTTACTGCAGAATAACTTTGTCAAGGACGTGAGTGACAGGAAGCCCTTGTGCTTTTCGTGCGTCGAAAGCCTCGATATGTACCTTAAAAGTGGGGGAAAAAGGACTCGTCGTTAATGAGAGGAAATCGAGTTTCAAATTGCTCCACTTACAGGAAAAAACAACATGCGTTTGTTCAAGAATACACCCAGCTAAACATGTGCTGTCGAGGAATGCTACACACAAGACAGAAAGGGCTGTTTTTACATGTAAACTCCATTCATCCAGCTAACGATCATTTACGACGCAGTAACCCACCTCCTGCATAAACGATAGTGCATACAAAAAGAGAAAAGATGCAAGCACCGAAGTCGGATTGAGATCGTAGGAGCACAGTGACAACAAAAGCGCCTCGAATTGACTTAAAAGTGAAAATGTGCAGTTGGCTAGGATAACCAAACGTATTCACAGACAACACACCCACAGAACCTTATGCAAGCAACAAAGTACACGTGAGCGTCCCGGGTTTTGTAACGGAGACCGTGTGTACATAACATTTGATCTTAGGAGACTACACTTCCCATCTATCCTGTGGTGGAAAACATACGTCATGACGTAAGGCACGCTTTGCGTAGCTCTTGTTCTGCGGAGATGGCGTAATGTGGTAATGGGGCCTTGGGGCTGGTCGCTTTCCATCTGCCACAAACCCGAAAGAGAAAGATGAGGCTATTGTGAAAAGAAACAATATTCAATAGGCTTTAATTCTAATCCATTCATCCACTTTACAGCTGCTTATCCCGAGTAGGATCGTGGTGGAGCTGGTGTCTATCCCAGCTGTCTACCATTAGGTTTAAGTTTAATAATGAAAGGTGGCAGAAGCATTGGGAAGGTACACAATTTAAGGGAAATATGATGAAACATGGGGATTTCCAGTCCTGACTAAAGAAGTTACCCAGTGAGTGACGAAACGTTTCTTAATAAACTTCTGATCCAGTTGAACAGATTCACCTCTTTTTGTGAGTTCTTGCTTCATGTGCCGTATTAAATTCTATGAGATCCATCCACTTCAAGGGAAAACCCTTCATGTTTATTATCCTTACGACACGTTTTGGCAGTATGCATAATGGTTGTAGGTTGTTTATGTAGATGATACCCAATACCTCCATATTGGAGGTATTGGGTATCACCTACAAATGCAACCTAAGGTGGTAATGGTGAGGATCCAATTTACACTCCATTCCAGCTGGAGGCGGTAATGTGACATAATCCTGTTTGACAACCACTGTAAAATCAAGAAAAAGAAGAAGGAACATTAAAACGCAGCAGAAGAAGAAGCGGTAGTAAACGCTAGCGTACCACACGGCAAGGCTAGCAACAAGCAAGCGGTGTCTCGTCTTTATTATTCCATAGTTCTTTAAACTTACTTTTAAAGAATGAACCAAAACGGATACACTCCTGGGCGTGGGAAAAACCCAGTACTGCCTGATAAGATTGACATGTCTTTGGGTAAGGCCTCACCTCCAATTTAATTTGTTGCCGTTACTATGAGTGAAAACACTCGGCTGTTTAGCAGTGGTTATATATTTAGATGTACTTTATTTATCAGCCACACCACCAACGTGGTCGGAATTTCTTTTCGGTGCTGCATGGATAAACTGTAGTATTAATTAGCAATTGACAACAGCAGACACAGCACATATCACGCATTTTAGTGGGATTGTAACAGTGCTTATAACGCATTGACACTCATTAGACAATCGCTTTGCTTATCTACTGTTTTTTGTGTCTTGTCTTTTCTTCCAACAGATGACATTATTCGCCTGAACAAAAAAGAACAACAGTCGAGAAGGAGACGGGCCATCGGGAGCCGCAGGCCAGTATCAAAGAAAGGTCGTACAGCCCAGGGAAAAGGGATCACAACAAGAGTTGGAGGGCCAGTCCAAAGAGGTGTGTATACTAATGTTTTTGTGTCATCATTGTTTTCCTTCCAGTCCCTTCATTTACTATTTTCTTACAAGTCAATACTACTTTCTCCGGGTGGCACTGTGGTGCAGTGGTTATCACTGTTGCCGCACAGCAAGAAGAGTGGCCGATCATTCAAGGATGATGATGTTCACATCCTTGATAGGGAGGAACGCTTGTTTGAAAGGGGGTTAAAGAGCCCGTTTGTTTGTTTAAATCGTTGAATAGGGGTGGTAGCCTGAGAGTACATCCGTCGTCTTATAATGCCGTGATTACAAATAAACTTCTGATCCAGTTGAACCGATTCACCTCTTTTATGATTCCCTTGGCTGGATTATTGAGCATGCATCAAGACAGGTCCTGGGTTGGAATCCCAGGCCGTCTTCCCAGGTCCTTTCTGTGTGGAGTTTGCATGTTTACCTGTTTCTGGGGGGGGTATCATATCTTGGTTCCTCCCATTATCAAAAATACAGTCATATAAATTTACTATTTGACACTCTTATGGCGCCATAACCTATGCAAATATCATATTATGAGCTTGTTTATTAGCTCATCTTCACCGGAGCCTTGCTGGGTTCATTTCATGATAACCACCTGCAACTCCCTACAATTATAATCTAAACCGCTCTGTACCAGTTATCGCTCTGTACCAGCTCCCTGAATCACATCCTGCAAGGTCATCCTGTATGACGTGATAAGGTGGCAACTGAATAAGGAAAAGTTCAAGAGGGAGGAGAGGTGAATATTTTCTGAAGTCACTCTGCGTCCATTTTTTTCCAGGGAGTGGTATTTCACTTGGTAAAGTAACTAAATTGCGAGGCAGAAGGGTCCCACCCCCGGTTGGTCGACGACGTGGTCAAGGGGTCATCACTGGACTGGCTGCAAGGAGGCCAGCAGCGTTACAGAAAGGCACCAGCCCACTCACCAGGACAGCAGTTTCTCAGGTACTGCAGCAAATCCTACACAATAGGGTCAGCCAGGCATGTTAAGAGACTTGTATTAATAGTTTATTAGAGCCTTATTTTTATTAATTGCCTGAAGGTAGCCTTGGCCTTAATCCCAGAAAGTTGAATCTTTTGGATCACATTGTTAAATGGAAGTTTCATCATTCGATCTAGGTGATTTCATCAATCTCAACTGACTGCAGGTATCCCCACCCTTGTATACAATACAGTGGCATAACAACTGTAAACAACGATCGGTTTCATATGCAAACTGCTGTGATTCTTAATTAGAGTTACAATGGCCGTGTGTATTAAGGATCACAAAGGATTTGGGAATACTCACATACACAGCATTGATTCAGTTCAGGGATGGTCCTTCACTCTTCACATAGATGGCCTCTTTGACTTCCCGTTCCAACCAGTGTTCCTCTATCAGTCCCAATCCCTGTTCTCAAACTTTCTTTTGAACCACGTAAACCAAATGCATAGGTACATAGTTAAGAGTTGGTGAATGTCTTAATCTTCCAAGACAAATGCAGCGTTTTTCAAAACCTGTGATAATGTAATATTATGTTTAGAATAGGGAAATTATGTTTCTTTCACTTCCTGTAATGTAAGTATCTTTGCAGATATGTGATATTTTTTTAATCTAACAGTAATAATTACCGCAGTGATACCTTTCTATAACGTGGATTAATGGAAGGCTGCAGAAAGTTTAATGTAAGATAACAAAACAGAGAGAAGGGAGGTAGGCAGGCAGGGGATGCTGTGCCTCATCATATAAACCCCAGTGTCAATTATGTTTTTCTTTATGTGGGAAGTTATAGTGCATGGAGCTGTGGTAGCTCAGTGGTAAAACGCATGCCTAGAAGTCAGGATTCGGTCCCACTGCATAAAGCAAGACACGCAGTCTTAATCCCCCATGCTCGGTGAGGCATACATTTTAAAGTGATAGACTAGAAAAGCATTATATGAAATTAGTCCATTTGCCATTGAGACTCCAACAATTGGAGATGAGAAGGTTAAAAGGTTATTCTGGTAGAATTTTTCTTCATGTTAAGTCATCGGGTTGGGGCTGTCAATGTTTGAAAGAAATTGTTTGTGGAAAACTTACGTGAATGGGATCCAAAATATCAATGTCAAACAAAACAAAAATGAGGGCACTTGAAATGTAGTTTGTGATGCCAACTGTATTGGCTGACTGTAGTATATTACGCATACTAGCCATATTTCCAAGGAGATGCGATGACAAGTAGAAGTGAATCCAGTTTTGTAACCTACACCTGTATTTCCACTCATAATTATGTCATGTCCCAGTTATATTGAAGTTTGCAATAGGCAAACTTCAAATGAGAAACATGGCATAAACTCATAAAAAGTTCCCGCTGCATTCTTTATGCCACATGGAGCTATGGAAGAATCAGAGGTTTTCAGGGATACGGTAAAACTTCCAACAAGTCCACCATATTCCACCCACATGATTTGTTTACTTTTAAACTTACCCCATTCAGAAAACAAGGCCTTTTCTTCAATACAATGAAGTCCAATACAGAAGACCAGAGGTGCAAAGAAAGCGCTACAGAGCAGCAGACCCACAGAGAAGCCAGACTACACCATCAGTAAGGAGACCATTTCAGCTGCAGAGACGGTGAGATCTGAAAATCCGAACAGGGTCTTGCAATTATTCTTCATGTAAACCTAAATAACTTAAAACTAAAATTAACTTAAATTGAATTGATTTCCATTAGCTAATTGATGCAGTTAGAATTTGACTTTTTTATTCAGCAGACATTTTTATTCAAAATGACAAGCAAATGTATTCATGTTTCTCCTAGAGACACCTTAAAGCTCAAAAAAGTAAATGGCCAAGACTGCCTGTTTATGTGCCAAGTGATAAGGAGTTCAAATTGGACAATGCTACAAGAGTGAACATCATGTTATGTGTACTAGTAATATTCTTAATTCTAAATCTTATATCTCAATAATATAGACCCCTACCACCTGTCCATCAGGCCCAGAGGGAGGCACGTCAGGCAACCTTTCTCATCCACAGGGGGCTCAAGGTACCTATTACCTCGTTTCTTTTTGGGGTTTTTTGGCAGGGGGGGGTGTCTGATAACCTGGTGTCAGGGGTTATATTTATAGCCAAATAGATCATGTTGTGAATATTCCTGTCTGTGTAGACCACTCTTATATTTCACCATATGAAAGGCACGTGTGCAGATACAACAGCTTATCTGAAAGTCTCTTTATGACTGAAGCTTTTTATAGAATAGTTCCTACTGGGACTATGCCTGAGCTTATTCCTCATTGGAAATTTCCCCACCCTTCAGATACTTACCCACATGCCGAAGCCAAATAAGCACACAGCCCTGGTCAGAACTCGCCAGTGAGTATTTGTAGAAATGTTGATTTTTCTTGTTTTAATTTTCAGTATTAGCTGTAGACGTGACTAAATATGTTCCCTTGAGACATGTGTTTTTATGTGTATTTGATGGGGAAATATGTCTGAAAGGGAGAGATGTCTGTGGTGATCCTTGCCAAACATTTTGAGCCATATTGTTTCTCTCTTGTACATCTGTCCATCTGGTAATATTGCCGTCTTCTGGTTCCCCACCAGGTGGCGCACAGCAACAAATGGCAGTGGAATCCTGACAGTATCCTTTGATAACCCCACAGCCAGAACACAGCCCGAGTAAATACTGCTAATCATATAAACCCAACAGAGTCCTTTAAACACATGTCGTTTCTCAACTGTACTTTATGGGATAATTGGTTGTGTCAGGATGTTCAGGAAATAGTAACTTTTTATATATACATGTAATCAGAATTGACCTCAATTGCTAAACGGATTACGTGGGGAATTTTTGTGTGCTATTGAAATATCACTCTTCACAATATACATAAAGTACACTGAAAACACGAGTATAATAATAGTAAGGGGTCATTTTCTCTCGAACTCCCCTTAGGCCTCCCTCTGCATGGTCCCTACACCCCCCAGCTGTCAGCTCTGTCCCAGTGATGACTGAGGTTGTAGAGAAGAAACCGCCAAAAGGAGTGGCTCTCCAGTTTGACATAAACAGTGTTGGAAAACCGGTGAGAGAATGATGATTGAATTTTCTTTTTGAGCAAGTGCACGGACCTATGGGGATCATAATTACATGACTCACTGCCCCAAATCTTTAGAACCATGCCATCTGCTGAGTCATTTATCCTCTCAAAAGGCCCTTGGAGAAATCCGATTTTTATCGGTTACAATAGTTGAAGAAAGTACATCAAATCAAACTCTGTGCTCGGAGTCAACTGAAATCTTTACAGGGGGTCGGTGACAAGTCTCTTCTTCCCCCTCACAGCAGACAGCGATGACTTTGAATGAGCGATTTCGCACCCTGAAAGATCAGCGCATCACCACAGCACAAAGCAGCCAAGGCAGCAGATTTGTTACCGTGGGATAGCTGGAGATGAGGAAAACGGACTTGGGATCCATTTTGTCCCGCTCAATACTCACATCCTGGACCCTATTCTTCTGATGGATGGGATAGTGCTGACCAGTCTCACACTGACTCATTGGGAATGGTTTTACATAAGGGAGGCTGACCGAGTGAGACATACCAGTGCAAGTGCACAACTACTCCGCTATGAGAACTCCTGGGTGCAGCTATTAGCGGAACACACACACGGAAGACACTATTTTGTGGTTGTGCTTATTATTGATGTCATTGTACTTGCGATTGTCAATACAAAAGCGAGGACTTCTTGGAACAAATCCCTCTTGTCATTTAGAGGACTGCTGTTTAGTTCTTAGGGTGGCACATATGTTATCCATTGCTTTTTGACATTTCTTAAAATTAGTTTCGCAATGTTTGTTCAAATAAATGTCACACTGTCTTCTCTTTCAAAACCTGTGCTTGTTGGTGCCTCAGCTTTGTGTATGCATCACAGCCTCCCTTTGGAGAATCATCCTGTTTTCCTTTCAAACAGTGCCATCTACTGGAGAAGTAATAAAAATAACTGTTTTTGTAATAGATAAGCAGAACGGTTTAGAAAAGCTTCAGGGTTAGAGGAAAGGGAATACAAGGTTCTTGGAAGCAATGGTAATTATATAGACACAATAGCTTGCAGCTATATTCATAATTAACATTTCAGAAGGTTTTATTAATGAGCAGATTTCTGGGGCAGCATGGCTCAGGAGGTAGAGTGAGTCATTTAGTAATTGGAAGATTGCTAGCCTTCAGAAAGCACCTTAAAGTGTCCTTGAGCAAGATATGGAACCCCTAACTGCTTGCTGGGCACTTCAGCTTACCACTGCTCCCATACAATAGGCTGGGTTAAATGCTGACAGATTTCATTGTAAGAATACAATGACCAAATAAAGTGCCTTTCCTTTCCAGATGTAGCATTTATTAATGCACTGATTTCAGCCAGATTCACAAGATGCTTCTGACAGGTCATGGAATCTGAATATTGCTTTTATTTAAATACATTAAAATTTGCAATGTAACAAAACTATTGGCATATGAAATTGAAACACCATTTAAATGAAAACATGGCTCACTTCATTTTGTGACTAGTGTTTGTTGCACTAGGTTATTTTTTTTCCTCTGCCAACTCCAGCTCTTTGCTCCATGTGTTTATCCCCCATTTACATTGTTCACAGACTATCTTACAATGAGTGCTGAATAAAAATGAGGTCAGAAAGTGGTTTGAAGAGTTACAGATCATGCAGAACATGCTGAACAGCAACAAAAATTTTGTTGTGAAGAAGGAAGTAACAAAAAAAATACATCTGCGCATTTAAAAATAACTGATTTACACAGCTTTTCGTCTTTGGTTACAAAGTAGGTTGGATGATTTCACAGCTTCCCCCCCTCCTGACCCTTTAGGGAAAAAAAATTGAGGAAAAACAGGAATGAGGGTATGGGCGTTTTGTCAGGGATAGGGGGGTATGGCAACAAAAATTCATTTTTAGATAAACTACTAACCAAACTTTTAAGTCTTCTTCAAATACCTGCT
The DNA here is from genome assembly GCA_900302585.1 of Regalecus glesne. NCBI lineage: Eukaryota > Metazoa > Chordata > Actinopteri > Lampriformes > Regalecidae > Regalecus > Regalecus glesne. The sequence continues at coordinate 9,377 of OMLC01081974.1, forward strand.
GCAGGTTGATGCTGAGATTTCATATCACCAGGCTGTGGTCACCTTGCAAGACTAATACTTTACACTATACAAAAAAAAGTACATTCATAATGGATCTTAAATTTGATTATAAATTGGCAATTCAAAGGAGATTTTTTTTAGTGTTTTTACATGTCAGAATTCTTCGCCGTGCTTACATTTTTAAACGGCTGAATACGCGACCCCTGGAAAACATGGCCAATCATGTCAAACGTAAAAGAAATATGAGGGGAATTGGGGTGAAAAGAAGGCCTTTGCTTATTTTATAACAGGTGTCATGACGTTGTTCATTTATGAAAATAGCAGCCCTGTAATAAATTAAAACAATAACAGTAGAACTCGAGACTGATGCATGGGTTACTTAAATGTAAGAGTAATGGCAGCGGTGGCGCTCTAAAAATAGACTCTCCCTCTCTCCCCCACTTCTTACTTTTACAACATGAAACAGCAAGGCTAAAAATACACGCCTTCACCCACCCAATTATCTCATTTAGAAAAATATCACTCTCTGTGACAGTCACTCCCATCTGTCTCTTGTGTGAGCAGTGCCACTCCCCTTCCATGTCCAAGCTTTAGATCGGGGCAAAGGGCAAGTTTGAATCGAGCCTTGTCCAAGAAGAGGCAACCAGTCTACAGGCTTTGTCCCAGCAGTCAACCAGTTACCAAGTCCAGTACAATGGCCAGTATAAAAAAGCCACAATCTTCCTTGTTACTCTGCTGCTATCAATCTTCTCTCTCTTTCTCTCTCTCTCTCTCTCTCTCTCTCTCTCAAGGATTGCATTAACACTGGAAAGGCCCGCAGTACACATGCATTCAAACGTAAATTCACTCAACACACTGGCTTGCTCTCTCGTGCATTCGGACGGACACACATACGCTCGCACACATGCATTCACACAGACACACAAGCACTGTACTTGGAGGTCAAGCTGGTGGCTAAGAAAAGTTTTTTTTTAATCAATTTCACATATGCTAATTTCCAATATGTTCTACGCTAATTCCGATAAATTGAAGAGAAGATGCTCTTTTTTTCTGCCCTCTGGAAAGTAAAGAGGGAGGATACTCTTTAAGCGGAGGTGACGTTGGGTTGCACTTGCTGACTGGGATCGAGCTGAGGCATCGTCTGGAGCTGCTGTGGATGCGACTGAGGCTGGGGCTGCATCGGAACCTGGCCCTGTAGCTGGGTCAGGGGCTGTGGTTGGCCTTGGCTAAGTCCTTGTTGGGGAGGGGTGCTGTTGGAGCAGCTTGCCGACTGGGTGGAGAGCTGAGACAGCTGGTCGCTGTTGGCCAGGGATTTCAGCACAGCGTTCTCCCGCTCTAAAACAGAGTTCCTCTCAAACAGCTCCTTTATCTGCTCTTTTAAGACCTCCACCTCCTCACGCACTGCGTACATTAGATGGCTTTTCACAAGATCCTGGAGAAGGAAGCAGAGGGCGAGAGGCGACATACTGTTACATCATGGAGGACGTGACCTGAGGCAGCACAGTCATGCACATTTATGCCCCACATGAGGTGATGAAGCATGCACCAGACATTGAAAAGATGTTCTCAAAGAGATCAACAGTTATCGCTAAAGGCTACAGATGTTCATGTGTGTTCAGACTAGATCAGTATTTTTACACCAAAGCAAAAGTTCTACAGGAAACAAAACTGGCTCCCATCTCAAATAAAGAAATAATCTAGTAAAAACAAAACAGGCACTTTTAGGCTAGGAAAATCGGAGGGGAATGTGGGTGCCAAAAAGTTCAATTAATTTGAGTGTTAGCAGGCTGCACTATTCTCAATGACAGGTAGGCCAATAGCTAATCATAAACAAACTTGATATCGACAGAGCTGATTTCCGTGGTTACCATTCAAAGACAGTCAGCCTGTTATTGGTACTTGATGTTACCGTTTTGGATGTCCATGTTATCAGATAATTTTAGCTGGACTATTGGCAGAAGCTGAATGTCTAGTGGCTAAAACTAGACCGAGACCACCTGCAGCTGTACCCGTTGCCAATAAAGACCAGGTGCATCCAAATTCCCACAAGAGACTGAGCTCATACAAAATTATTTAGCATTGCCGGTCATCCTTCTTTAAATTCAATGCCAATATTCACCGAGCAATAAATAACTGATTTGGTGGGTCCCCATTTAGAAATTTGTGAGCAACCATTTTTAATCCTGCCATTCTTTCGAGCTGTGGGGCCGCAGCATTTCAGTGATAGAGCACAAGCTTCAGGAACTGATGAGCCAGATGTTGCTGGTTCGAATCCGCCAGAGGGCGTCAGGGAGGGTATCGGACCTCAATCTCCAATGGTCCATGTAAATCAATGTCGGGGACTAATTGTGACAAAGATGGACCTCATTTTCTCTCAAGCTGTGTTTCAGGCATGCCCAGCACCATATGGAACGGGCCCCAGCCATTATTGAATGGTCAAGGCCATCTTTATGGATGCTCAATAACCCAGGTAAGGATTTTTTTTTAAGTTGAATCAGCTCATCTGGACACAGTGTTTATTAGAGAAATGTTTCATTACTCATAGAGGTCACCTCTTCAGTCTGGCTGATTCAACTTTTCTGTGGAATGGTTAAGGCCGTTTGCTGTTCACATTTAAAATGGAAATCTAGAAAGGTGGTCATTTCAAATAAACATGAGTATACATGATCAATTTTGGGTCTGAGATAAAAGATATATTGAGTTAAAAAAATACATTTTCATGCTATATTTTGTATGTATGTGTGTGTGTGTGTATGTATGTGTGTAAGTGTGTGTGTGTGTGTGTGTGTATG
>OMLC01081982.1:0-11195 GCA_900302585.1 Regalecus glesne
CAATGGTTTAGTCAAGTGAACACAATACCACTCCAGCAGCTCCAATACTCTGATCCAACTCATGCACCATCTTTCCCTCAATCAAGAACAAGACCTGGAGATACTGGAACTCCCTCACTTGGGGTAAGGACTCATTCCCTACTCGGATTGGGTAATCCTCTGGTTTCCTGCTTAGAACCATGTCCTCATATTTAGAGGTACTGATCCTCATTTTTGCTGCTTCACACTCTGCTGCAAACTGATCCAGTGAGTGTTGAAGTTCACAGACTGATGATGCTATCAGAACCACATCATCTGCAAAAAAGCAGTGATGCAGTCCTCAATCCACCATGACTACGCCTCGAGATCCTGTCCATGAAGATTACAAATAGAATATGGGACGAGGAGCAGCCCTGATGGAGGCCAACCCCCACTGGGAAAGAGTCTGACTTACTACTAGAACCCGGACACAGCTTTGGGCATACAGAGACTGGATGGCCCTGAGTAGTGACCCCCTCACCCCATACTCCCACAGCACCTCCCACAATATCTCCCGGGGGACCTGGTCATAAGCCTTCCCCAGATCTACAAACACATTTAGACTAGATAGGCATACTCCCAGGCCCCCTCCAGGATGTTTGCGAATGTAAAGCGCTGGTCTGTTGTTCCATGACCAGGAAGGAATCTACATTGTTCTTCAATCTGTGGTTCAACTGTTTGCGGGTCCCTCCTTTCCAGCACCTCAGCGTAGACTTTCCCAGGGAGGCTGAGTAATGTGATACCCTGTAATTGGCACACATCCTCTGGTCCCCCTTTTTGAATACTGGGACCAACCCCCCCCGATCTTCCACTCCTTAGGCATTGTCCCGGAATTTCACGCGATGCTCAAGAGACATGTCCTCCATGACAGCCCTTCAACTCCCAAAGCCTTCAGCATTTTTGAATGTATCTCAACAATCCCTTTGGCTATGCCACTGAGAATTTTGACTACTCCAGTGACCTCCTCCAGGAAAATTGATGTTGATTCCCCCATCATCTTCCAGCTCTCCCTCTATCCCAGAGGCAACTCCATTTCTAACTTGCAGCAAGATCAAGACATTTGTCTGTGATGCATTTTTGTTTTTTTCCAGAACAGAGACACCCCCCCACACCCCCCAGAGCCCTGCTTTGGGGGCGGGGACTGCTCTCTGCTTATCTCTCTGACGTGCACACACAAACGGACCCTCAGAGCCTGTTCTTGGTCACAATGATGGAGAGAAAACAAAATGGTCAAAAGTCTGGTTATACTTCACTAACCTCAATGCTGATAACACTCGTTGCCACAAGCCCAACAAGTCTTGTATGTCAGGGCAGAAACACAAGAAATCTTTTGAAACATTTGGCAAAAGTACATCATATAGAGGCAGAGAAAGGCCATTTTCGATTGCCTAGCTCTTAGTTAATCTCTTGTTGCCCCATCCACCTCAGGTATGTTATGTATGCTATAAATCTAAAGCCTACGTGGAGTTAAGTAAATTATACAAACCTAGGTTAGTTATTAAAAAGGAATGCTCTCCAAACATGAGAAAATGAAGCCATATTATTTTCTTGTTTGTTCTTTTCTTTTAAGGAAATAACAAAAATAAGGAATATGGGTACTGTTAAAGTGCTGGATCCATAGGTCTAAAGGACAGGCTTACTTTCTTCTTTCCTTCCAGCAGCACATTTTGTACGTCGCTTTGGATAAAAGCGTCTGCTAAATGACTGTATTGTATTGTATTGTCCATAAGCATTAATGGTACCCATACATGTAATCTCTGAGGTTGAAATATATGTTATACACCTGTATAAAACTTAGTACAAGAAGGAATAAAATTGTATTATGAAAAGATAATTGCAGCATGAGAGGTTCATCTTGTACATCTCACAATTAGTCCCCATGTGGGGATGGACATAGACGTAGATGGAGTTTGAGGGATTAGGCTGGATGCCTCTCCTGATACCCACAAAAAGAGGTAAATCAGTTCAACTGGGTCAGAAGTTTATTCAGATATCTTTCGTCACTCAACCAGGTGACTTATCAAAACCAACAGCTATTTGATATCTAGTGAGTGCATATTTGTTTGCAGGGGCAGCATATCTAAGGAGCTACAGTAGTTGTTTAATAATTGGAAGGTTGGTGGTCAGTGGATCCTGACTCCTGCACAAAGCGTGTTGACGTGTCCTTGAGCAAGACACTTGACCCCTAACTGCACAAGTCCTGTGATGGAATGGTGACCTGTCCAGGGTGTTTCCCTACTTTTTGTCCCATGAATGCTAGGATAGGCTCCAGCATGACTCATTGACCTGATTTCAGATTAGCAATTGCTAATGGATTGATGGACTTTCAGATTAATTGAAAATATAATGTAAATGCTTGAAGTAAATTGTTTTTGTATAGCCCAATATTGCAAATCACAAATGTTCCCTGTGGACTTTATAGCAATACAACATCCTGTGCTTAGATTCTAACATAGGATAAAGAACAATCCCTTAAAAAAGACAATGGTGAGGAAAAAAATAAGAAGAAATCTCAGGAGCAACAGAGGAGGGGTGTCTCTCCTAAGACAGGCAAGGCAGATATAATAGATGTTGTGTGTAAAACATAAAATACAATTTAAAGAATACAACATTGAAAGAGGACAATACAATTATAATGGACTTATAAGATATATGAAGAACATGATGAGGATGATACCATGGGATGTCCAGATGCTACTGGAACAGCCTAGGCCCACCATCACCATGTTGATTTGACAGGAGGACAAGACTACAAATGCACACTATGGTGTGACTAGATTTTATAACTAGGTGCTCCAGTGCAGCTTGAAAATACCTGATTTTTTTCTCCCCCCATTATATGTCTTGTTTAGTTTTCAGTTGTACATTGTTGCTGAGAGAGAATTTGTCTGTGAGGTGTGTGTGATAGATTGAGAGAAAGAGAAAGAGTAAAGAGAGATGAGCCAACAACATCAAGTACACTTAATGCATTCAGCTATAACTTAAAAGTTGGATTAATTCAACTCGTCCAACACTCCTTGCTATGCAAACCATTTTCCCTGAAACCCCAAAGCAATGATATAGTATTAACGGACTGTTGAATTAGGAATGAATTAATCTTGTTCAATGCCTCATGCTCAACACATTATATGTATTCACATGGTGAGTTTAAACATGAAGCAGAATATATGCGAGAACAGATTTGTCTTTCAGTGTTGCCCATTTAACATGGATATGCTGAAGTAATGTCCAAATTATTGACTTGAGAAAATTCAAAATGGAATAACTTGGCACCCTAATGACATTGACAATGAATTCTAAGGGGGCCACAGTAACTCAATGGTAGAGTGCGCACTTCAGGAGCTGATGAGCCAGAGGCAGCGGGTTCAAACCCTCTATGGGCCATCAGGAAGGGCATCTGGCCTTAATCCCTGAAGCTCCATCTAAGTCCATGTCCACTACCACAATATGGGGACTAATCGTGACACACAAAACTCACCTCTGTATTTCAAGATCACTGTCACCCAATGTATATTAAAGATTTACTCAATTTAGTGTTTTTAGATATGCGCATGTTTATGTCTTCCACCTAATTCCAATTCGCGATTGGATCATTACTGGGACAATATCGCATACAGCATAAAGAGAAGGCAGAAAAGCACCATTATACTGACATGCAGCTCCCCTATCACAAGGACATTCCTTTACAACCATTCTCCCTCTCTCACTTGAAAAAGTATCTTTCAGTGTTGTGTAATGAGTATAGAGATTGAAACCATGAGTGTGATCACATTAAAAGAAAAGTCTCCATCCAGTTAGAATACCTGTACGTTACATGGATCACAGTGCAGAACATGGGACATCTGTTTAGCATAATGACTTTGCACTCCCTTGCCTCAGAACAGGTTCTAGAACTCGAAAACTGTTTTTCTAGAATTTGAATACTGGAAGTGCGGGTGTTTGTCAGAAAATAGATCTGTAAATGTTGATTGATTCACAACCTGCCTTGTTTGGGCTCAAAAAGGGCCAAAGTTTGGCTTGGCTCTGCTGTGCTTTTATTCCTCATATTTTCCATGAATGTGTGGGATACGAGAATCTATCACATGTGTTGTCCATTATGTCGTGTTGTAGCCTTGTCCTCATTTTTTTTTCTTGCTTGGATATTGGAGAAGTCTTTGTAATGCTTTCTTGATTTGTATTTGATCTCATTGTCAGCATTTTACAAGATTGAAAGAGAGCCCTGTGTCATATTGTACGTTCTGGATTATCAGGCCACATTGCATCTTCTTTTATCTGCATTTATAGTTTTTGAATGATCCTAAAATTAAAATGGATCTTGGTAGAGCTGGCAGCAAATCCCCAAAAGGCTTTTTTTTAGTTACAGAAGTAACTGGACCTTTAAAGCAAAACCATGACAACACATTAAAAGAAACAAGAATAAAAGACAGACTGGATTTATGCTTCTCCTTATATACCTAGCAAACTGTTAAAAGGTAACCGTAACCTGAAGCATTGATTAGAAAAGGAAGGTAGCATAGGCTAGCCAAAGAGTACATGTGGGCAGCATGTTTTTCATCTTTGAGGTCATCCTAAAAATGGATTTAGGATATATCATCTATAACAATGGCATCGGAGAGCTACCCTGCTGCCAGCTTTCACTCAAATCCTAATTTAAGACTTCTGATTCAGTTAATCAAGGTCTTGACCAGTTGGAAAATAGTAGAGTAGGGTAGGTTAAATCAGGGTCGGAGTGAAAAACCAACAGGGGTAGCTCTCCAGGAGCAGGCTTCAACATTACTGATCTATAATATTTCATTATGGTTTTTCTCTGACTTGGGTGAAGTAATTTTCTTTTGAGATTGATGTTGCTGGTTGATTGGTAATCTCGGTATGCACACATGAAGGTTGGGTCATGACCGAAAGAACAAGATTGTGGATATAAGTGGCCGAAATATGTTTTCTCAGGAGGGTGGCTGGTAGTTCCCTTAGGGACAGGGTAAGAAGTTCAGTCATCTGTAAGGGACTTGAAGTAGACTCTGTGTTCCTATTTGTAGAAAGGAGCCAGTTAAGGTGGTTCAGCATCTAGGAAGGATGCCACCTGGTCGCCTCCCTAGTGAGGTGTTCCAGGCACATCCAGCTGGGAGGAGGCCACAAGGTAGACTGAGGACCAGGTAAAGGGATTATATCCCCACACTGGCCCGGGACCATCTCGGGATCTCCCTGTCAGAACTGGTTGATGTGGGCAGGAAAAGGAAAGATCGGGGCCCCCTGCTGGAGCTGCTAATTCTGCAACATGACTTTAGATAAGAGGTTAATGGTGGATGGAGGGAAAATAGGATGGATCACAACTTTATATTTTGGCCCAGTTTCTTAGCCTTAATTAAGGTATTGACTTGGAATCCCTGATTCATACTTTTTTTAAACTTTCTTAATGTATTTCTCTTCCTCGCGTACGTAACAGTCTTTTCTCCATCTGGCAAGAGCACATCAGAGCTCGTGTAGAGGCTGTAATGAGGGCACTGCACCATGCTGGTAAGTTATCTTGTAAGACTAGGAAGTCCCACAGAAAAACTAGGGCAGTTAACCAATGAAACCCAGTCGTTTAATACCTTCCCGACAGGCATCTTGACAGCCATTGTTCAACATCGAGTGCTGTTCAATTATTAGTTATCAAGGATTTGAACTGACAACATTCTGGTCTCAAGTCCAGTTTCTAACCTTTAGTGTACTTCCAACATTAAAGTCTACCAAAAGAAGCGGAGTATTTATTTGAACAGGGTTGACTACTGCCTTCAAGGAAACACTTGACATGTACCGTTGAATTCTGCTGTCAGTTGAAGACGGATTGAATGGAAATCATAAAAGCTGGAAAGTTTGTTTGTCCTCTTGGGGAATTATGCATATTGGCCCTCTACTTCTCTTTCTGTCCTTGTTGGAGTCAGTACTGTCTTTTTGCAAAGGCAGTCATAAACTTCATCAAATGAATATTATTTTTTTTAGCTATTTGTCCATTAGAATGACCATGACTCCTCAAAACAACTACAGACTGACAAAACAATATAATTCACAGGTATGTTTTCCCTTTAGTTCTTAGTCCCTGAATTCTGTGCCATAGTTGCCTACTGCTCCCATATAATGGGATGGCTTCTATACAGAAGGCAGATTTTAGTATAACCGTATAGATTATGACAGAATAAAGTAACTTTCTTCTGTTTTTTTATTAATTGTAATGTAACAGAGAAAATGAACTATCAATTCTATACAGAACATTTAAAAAATACAAAATAAATCTCAGTTCATTTTTCCCCCAAGCTACTTTGGAGTTTAACTCTTTAAATTTGAGTTGCTATCATTCGCTTAAGACTCACCACAGTCCAATTCGGGTTTTAGTACGTTCATCTATTTAAATGTTGATGTGAACCCTGGAGTCTTTTTTGGCTTCAGTAATAATAAGCATGATAGATTTGGGTCCTTGATTGATTCTGCTGACAAGAGGGTTTGCTTTGCCCTATTTCTGTCAGGCTTTAAAAAACCTTGGCATATTTCTGTCTCAACAGCTTCACCCTCAGTCTCCTAGAACAAGATATTTTCAGCTGATACCTGAAAAGGAAACCCCAGTGACCACTGTAGTGCCTGTGGTGTCTTGTTGTATCCATTTTCTGAACGGGACAACAAATGGTTTCCTAAGTCAGGACCATTCTCTCATTACCCACATAGCTGACGGCATACATTTTAGCTTGCACATAAACTTAAACACATATGCAGAAAAACACAAGCATGCAGTCACGATGGAAGTATTGGTAGATGGATGTCTAAAACCTAACCATTTTGGTACATTATTTTGGGTTTGTAACGCACGGTTGAATAAATGATTCTGTTTAATGTAACCAGCACTTTGTTTAAACTGCAGAGATGATGGTCAAATGTGGTAATTCTACAAATACGTTCTTAATTTGGAGTTGGTACTTAATATGGAATTGACACAGCACGTCAAGATTTTTAATACACCAGTGAAAATAATCCTTCAAGGGGCATTTTAAAGCTGCTTTTGATGGTTAAAGAGTTCATACATCAACATTTTCTTCCTATTTTTGCTTATTGGGCAATGGATAGGTGCATCAGCCTTGGCTTTTCATCCCTACCCACACAAAAACAAAGACATGCGCACACTGACTTTCTCACACATGGTAGTATTCACAGACGTGTACAGATAGACACACACATAGAGATGTTCTGGCATTATGCTCGGCCATGCCACTTTCTCATACACTCTTTTCATATATAGAATCAGAGGATCAACATTTCCTTGGGTATAGAAGCCAACAGGCATTTCAGTCCTGCAGGAGGCAATAGAAATGTTGGCAAAAGAGGTGTTTCACCACTGCCTGCTATTATAATCTAAAGCTGTGACTTCATGAATACAATCTTTCTGGTGTCTGTTCGGCATCTAAAATGAAGATAAATAATCATTTGCTTTCAGAAACTGTCTTCATTTTCCTAGAATCACCATAAATTATTAAAAAAGAATCCAATTCTATGCCTAATACACCACGCAAAATAACATATTTCATGATAAAATTCCCCCAAATCTGCTTGTGTGCATCTCCCATTTGAATCCTCACTATGCAATTTCCACAACTGAACTAACAAATAGGTTTACAGTTTGCTGCGCTTCAATGCAATCCTCAATTTCAAGTTACCGTTGATGGGAAATGTTGTTGGTTGGTATAACAGTGAAAGGGTCTACAGTCAGTGGGAGAAAAATATTGTCTGTCCCTCTGGTGTTCCTAATTTTTCCCCTGTCTAATTCATCTGGAGATAAATACACTGTATACACTGCATGGTGTTAGGAGATGACTAATGAATAAGGCATGTTTTAACAATCTCTGTTGTATGTTTCCAGGTACTTGGCCGGTGTTTCCTGACAGTGATGCAGGTCCATTTCCAGTTCCTCTCCCAGGCCTTGCAGAAGGTCCAGCCTGTGGCTCAGTCCTGCCTGGCAGAAGCCCTGGCCCAGGCCCAGGAGCGCCGCACTAGTGCTCGTTCCCAGAGCACTGGTCCTGGTCCCATCAATGAGCTTGAGGAGGCCTCCCGCTCATGGAAGGGTGCAGCTGAGGTATGAAACTGCGGGGTGCTCCCAGGTTATTTCCTGTTATAGGCTTCAGAAATGGGAGAGATGGGTATCTTCAAGGTAAAGTGATGGTTTGTTACACATTCCTGAGAAATGCCAGTTATTTATGGTTCTCGGCCACAATTTCCTATTTTTTTATTTTTTCCACTGCAGTTTGTCTGTAAACCAACACTCCTGTGTTCACTGTCCCTCTCAGCCCTAACACTGTTATAGAGGCCATTTTGTAAGAGGAGCTAGCTAATCCTTTGGCTAATCAGTCCCTCTGGCCCACTTCTGAGCTTTGTTCTGTACAGTGAGCCAGAGAGGAGAATAGAGGGCCGATTGATCTACTAAGCCCTGGCATGCATGGGTTTGAGCCCTAGAGGGGACTAGGCCTATGGATAGATCCTGGTGGAATGTGCTGTGGAATGACCCTTACAATTGTGGAGTTTGGACAGCAGGCAGCTGGGATCCAGGATTTCAGCAGCCCTTTGCATATTTTTATGCCCTGGAAATGTGTGAAATATGATATGTTGTCTGTTTTCAAGAGTTTCCCGTGCTTTTCTCATTAATGCAAATTGAAGAAGTGTTTTTGATGGTTAAAATTCAGAGGGTTTTTTTTTCCAGGATGATGCATATTTTTGGGGAAATTGACCAGATATGCCGATCTCCCTGAAAACAGGCACATCTGTTCTATAATAATGGTTTTTGATTTCGTTAGCAGAGGGCTTTCCTTTTGAGAGGAGCCATAATTTGATTTCTCTTTGTTTTTTTGTTTGATAAACTTAAATTCTGAAAGGTGGGTTTCTAATTGTAGATTTAATTGTAAATTTAACATTACTTGATTAATTATCAGTTTTTTTCCTGTCCTCTGTGAGTCTGATTTGGTTTTCCTGTATTTTCATGCCATTGCTGTCACCTAATGCTTTTCTGTGTGCTATTGTACCTCTAGGCCATGGCACGGCTTAGGGAGAGGGGTCGAGACGGCTGCCTGGCAGGCATCCAGGTTCAGCAGCTCTTTTGCTCCAACAACACAACCATCCCTGAGCACCAGCTCAAAGAGCTCAACATAAAGATTGACAATGCTTTACAGGTACTTTACCCAGAGCCCTGTCTGGGATGTGACTTTTCTAGCAGTGACCATAGTGACTGATGGATTCCAAAAATAAATCAACCACTAGCAAAATGAAATTTCTCTTTAAATGGACAATGATGTTAGGAAACGGGTTTGTCGCCTGCTGATGTGTCTGATAAGAAGACATCCCTCAATACATGCAGAGTTTATCATCACTTGGCTGATGGATAATTGTAATGTCCCCTCTTCCCCAGCTGCCCAATTGAGGTTGTTTAATTGTATTCCACAGTTTATTTCCCTCAAGTTCAAGATGTAATAATATGAAATGTCAAACTAGGTAGAACATAAACTCAACTTCAAATAAAATTATAGTAAATTAAGATTAACAAAAGAGACACTACAGAGGAAATTGGCAAGATTGGACCCGAGAACATTGTATTCATAAAAAGGGAAATTTGATTTAGATTTTTTTTCTATTCTTTGCCCTTTCTCCCAGGCCTATAAAACAGCACTAGAGAGCCTAGGTCACAGTGAGTACGCTCTGAAGGCTGGATTTCATTTCAACCCCAAAACTGTTGAGGCAGCTTTACAGGTGAGTCCCCACTCAGAACTGAATAGTCAGTAAAAACAAAAGTTTGATAAAATCGTGGGCGGAGGACAGACTAAATGTACATGTGGGGAGACTTGCATCACACCATTCACGTTCATGCAAGAAGAGAAAGGAGAAGACATCATTCAGAGAAAGAGAAAATATGTGAGAGAGGAGAACAGTTTGTAATAGTCAATAATCTATACCCTATAATTTTGTTAGCAGAACAGTGGTTAGTAAATTCATTGAGGCAGAAACTGACCTGCCACACAGTACAAGTTGTGAAGTACCCAATGTAAAGGCAACTAGTTATAGGTTAAGGCAAAATGATGAGTTTTAAGTTTGGATTTAAAAGACTCATCAGATTGATTGTCTGATGGCAGGTTATTCTACAAGAATAGGGCCTGATAGAAAAAAGGTTCTAGGATTTTACAAGTCAGCAAAAGCATCTTTAAGTCTGCTCTAAAATGGATAGGAATCCATTGAAGGTAGGCAGAGTAAGGGTTAGAAACTGAAAAACAACTTCTTTCCAAAAGCTCTGGTGCTAATTAATTCATATCGCTGAGGTGTTGCCACCATAAGTTACATGTGATATTTGGAAGACTTTCTCACATATCAATTTAAGCCACTCCATCTGTCCGCCACACCTTTACTGCATTTTGCTGATAATGTTGCACCTCATAAATTGACTCATTTTTATATAGCACTTTCTCGTCCAGCGACCACTCAAAGCACTCTTTAATATCCCCTCACATTTACCTGAGCATGGGGGGATCGATGCCCGATACTCTTCCTGATACCCCATGATAGGATCAAACCCACGATGCCTTACTTGTCGGCATGCATTCTCCTGCCAAACTATAGTGGATGTATTAGATCACTTTGCTTGCTTTTTTTTACATGTGTGGATATTAGTGTTAATGTCTGCATCTCTTTACTGGGGTGCATCCATTTATTTCTGTCTTTGTTTGTATGTGTGTACATTTACGCTTTTGTGTGTATGTGTGTGCGCTTGTGTGTGTGTACAATCATTTCTGTGTGAAGGGCTGCTGCAGTGAAGCAGAGGCCCAGCAGGCCGGCAGGATACAGACCACTTCTCAGTCCATCCAGTGCGAGTTGCCCACCATCCCTGTGCAGATTGGATCCCACTTCCTTAAAGGAGTGTCCTTCAATGAGTCAGCAGCTGAAAACCTCAAGCTGAAAACGGTAGGGCCCTGATTGATTTTTTTTTTACAGTAATAATTTTAACTTTCATTTTCTGGACGAAAATGAAAATTAGTAAACCATTTTGACCATCAGTCTAATGTCTTCATAAACTCTGAAGTCAGACTTGTGAGTTACCCAATACCCTGACAAGGGATAGTTTTAAGTCAGAGTACTCGCATACAGGCTGCAAGCAACCAATCCCCAAAATTCCTTTATTT
>OMLC01081987.1:0-12360 GCA_900302585.1 Regalecus glesne
GGCATGATCGCTGTTGCAGCTGGGGATGGCTGGCAGTGTGAGCAGGTCTGTGATTGGATGATGATGTCTGTGTTATTGGATGATATTAATTGAAGGCTTTACATCTCCATTCACGTCTTCAGTCTGACATCGCCTCCTCTCTAATCGATTTCTTTCGGAGAGGCTGATTAGATTTTCCCTAACCAGTCACTAGAGACCTACAGATCTGCCTGAATATAACATCTCTTCCAAGCTGTTAATGATGAGTAGCCATGCCTACATATTGGTTTTTCAGGGGATTTTGAGAGTGGAGTAGAGCAAAGTAAAAACATGCCATTAATTTGAGTGATATTGACGAGACATACCACCGAATGCATGTTAACAGATTGAAAAACGGCAATAGGGGGCAGTATAGTTCACTGGGCAGAGGAGTCATCTGGCAACCAGAGGGTTGCAGGGTCGATACTCGGTCCTGCAGAAAAGACGATGAGGTGTTGTTGAGCAAGACACTGAACCCCTAACTGCTGCCTGAGTGCTACATGGTGGCAGCTCACTGCTCCTATACAATAGAATGGGTTAAATGGAGAGAATCGGACATTTCCCCTTGTGGGACTCATCAGGGAAAAGCATCCTTTATTTTTATTTATTTATCATTAATCCCTCCAAAGCACTTTTTTTTTCATTTCAGAAACGTTTTTTTAATGTCACAACACCAAACCAGAAGAATCAGTCAACTCAGCGGAGTGGGCGGACTCGCAGGTCTGGACCCAGGCAATGGTCCGTATTGTAACACATGGGAGAGTGTACACAATAACTCAAGTGCATTCAGCTGCTTCAAGGCTGAATCCTCATCCTCCGAGGTTGTTTTTCTGTGTTGTTTTTGTATTTAAATAGAAAGCTGCTTCAGGGTCATTGAGTTGTGATTGTGCTGTTTACATGGTAAATATTCCCGCGAAGCCCTCCTTGGCGTTTCTGTTAGCCATTACTGCAGCAACAACCTCAGCATAGTAATCGATATCTGACACTATATCCAGTATTTATATCATTGCAATAGGAAATGAAACCAAAGTATGAGCAAAGCAGAGCATCTCACTCAGAGGTTCTCTCCCAACTGAAGGCCCTTCCGTTGACTGTCTACTCAAATACGGTCTTGTTTTTATTTGCTGTGCTTACTTCCCGCCGGCCAGAGGGGAGTGTAGAAAAGGCATGTCAGGAGAAAATGCTGTCTACGCCTCGGAAATGACTCTCCACACCGATGCGACGCATCAGTCGAGGAGGACGTTCCCTGAAACGTATCACCCATTGCCAACCGTTCAGCGAGCGCTTCTGCAAATATTAGCAAGCTAGCATTCACCTCTAATGCAGCATTTCCAAGACAAAAGACGCTGCATCGTTGATTGGATTGCATTGTCATCAGGGAATGTCTGATAGTATTTCATTTGCTGCTTATTTTCATCTGTTCTCCAAGATGTGACCAGCTCCCAGTCCCAATGATATTTGCATGCCAACAGTCAAGTTACACAAAAGCCATCAAGTGTTCAGTGCTGCCTTCAGCTATCGGTTATCGAGTGGATTCTTCCGTTGAAGCCAGTAAAATCTGCTCTGCTCTCCATCATTGCCCATCATTAAGTGTTAGTTGAAGGCTGCAGTGCCTCCTCTTCTCTCAATCTTCTGAATGCACGCGTGGGAATGATGTCGGTTGAGGCGCCAGTGTCTAACGTGAAGCTAACTGCGGTTCTCTTTGGGCCAATTTGTACATCAATAAAGGCCCGCTCGGTTTCGTTGATGTTCTCTCCTTGTGTCAGTGCATCAATGAACAAATCTTCACCATTTGCATTTTTTTTTGACCCATTTTCATTTAATGCCTGTTTTCCTTTTATACACATCATGGCACACTTTGGCAAAATGGTCCTATCGGTTGCATATATTGTGTTGTTTACCTGTAGCTGGGCATCTGTTCTCTGATCCATGAGCTTTGCTTCACATACCGGTCGCCACATAGCTTAGGGTCCTCTCTGTCTTCCTCTGTTCTGAAGATGTGATTCGGGTTGCCGTTTGTCTGGCCTCGGTGCGTTATCCAGCCTGTATTCTCCGAAGACTGCCGACCGATTGCATGAACAATCTGCACCTGTGGGCCACTATTGCCACAAGCCATAGTTCTAAGATGTGCTTGTGCGTTTCATGGTAATGTCCATTTCTTTGTCCCGCGATGAATTGGAACCAACGTTCAGTAACTTCTGTCTCACTCTCGGTCAAGTCGGGTCAAGTCCGTTTCTCATTATCCCGACTTATTACACATTTTTCTCAGTGGGCTTCTTTCGTATAATACAACATCCTGTCGACGACTCTGAATGAACACCTCCCACGAGTATGAGATCATCTTTTCCTTTAAGAAGAGAGGAAACTCGCAGTGTTACAGCAGCAACGTGGAAAACAAAAGTGAGGGGCATAAAGAGGAGCAATATAAGCAACGGGAACTCTTCCAAAATAGGAACAGTATATACAGTATGAATCAAAAATACAGACCTGGCAGTTAAATGTACTCAGTATATTTTGTACTCGTATACTCGGTATACTTAGTATGGCCCATGTGAACATTACAAGGTTGTGAACCGACTCGGCGGTTTTTGTGAATCATGTAATATTGAGCTTTTTCTTGAGGGTTTCTCAAACTGATCATCCCTTATGTCCCAAAACTTGCTCCCTTAAAAAAAAGAAAAATCCTTCTCCCGCCCTTCATCCTCTCTTCCTCCATCATCCTGTCAGTTTCCTGTATGGTGTGAGTCTTGTTAAATGATCAGTAAGCCCTCAAGTGAATGTGTGCAAAGCTTCTTCCACTCCATCGGCTTAGTGAACAGTAAGCTTAAACACACCTCGCTAACCTCCCTGCCACATAGACACGCACACGTACAGACAGGTATGCTCAAGTGGAGGGAGTAAATTCATTACATGCATATCTACAATCCTCGCAAGATTAGAGACTCCCTCCTTGAAAGTTTGCATCTTTATATCCCTACATGCACAGTGGGACACATGAAGAGAAAGAAAAAGAATAGAGATCACATGGCTACACACTTGGATATAAATCTCCACATACAAATTCAGTCACACCGGTAAATGGTGGTTGAAGCTTACCTCAACCGGATGGTTGAGGTAAGCTTCAACCACCCCCTGTCGTCTTAAATCGGGGCTCATCAGGTAAGATTCTGTGTGTTAGGGCCAACCAATATAAAAGCCCAAATAATCTATTACGTGTAAATCCTCTCTGCTGGTGGATCTTGTGGAGTCAGATTAGAACTAGTCAAACATTGCCAAGTCAGTCGAGCCCTCGCTGAAACCACTGCCTGCAAGCGGCCTTGGAGGTACTTGTGTGTGTGTGTGTGTGTGTGTGTGCGTGTATGCACAGGTCGGTATGCACCAAAATCCCCGTGTTAGCATTAGTACACTGCAGGATGAGAAGAGTTAAGCCCTGTTACGTGCTAGTCATTGTAATGGGAAGTCACTGTGTCAGGGATTTGAGTTGGATAAAATTGTAAAACACAACCTGCGGTGAATTCCCTCTCTGTTTGAGCTTTTTGCTAACTTGAACTAGTTAATGCACTGGATAGTGCCTCCCCTTTCTGGGTTGGTTGCCTAGCAACAGTGATTTGTTTTGCCATTCTGATTTGCTCTAAATATCATTTCCATCACATATTTCATGGAATCTTGGATAGCTTGGTGTTGTAGCTTTAGCACTATTTAAGGAATGTGAGGACAACGGTTTCCAGATTATTAGTGAATAAAATCGTCATATTTCAGATATTTTGAATTCACAGAAAACATTACCAAATAACTGACTTCACTTGGTCAAAATAGTTTGTTACAAAACTAACACCAACATTTCTGCACTGGGTTTTGATTCATATGAAAGAGATACTATGTGAGAGGAGAGGTGCTTGCTAGAGGGATCTGGATATAGGATCATGGTTTCTGATTTATCAGTTTAATGCCAGAATGGTTGAAGAGATCTAGTTTTGAAACAACTGGAGGACAGAAATCAATCTTGCCCAGTTCAGTTGTGTTATTGGAACCAAAGAAGAAATGCATCTGGGAGTCACCTGCATGATGGAAAAGGATTTAGCACTTGTGAAATATTTGACCGAGAGATAATATATGAATGAAGAATAATGAGGGCCAAGAACTGAACCATGAGGCACTCCATAGGAGAAATAGGAGGTGAAAGATTTAAAGTAATAAAAGACCACAAAAATTATACTATTAGAAACACAAAAAATAAACTATCCCTGATATCCTAGCCCAATGCCTAAGATGTAAAAATCAAAATCCCACGGTCAACTGTATGAAAAGCTGCAACGAAAGCTAAAAGCAATAATAAATTAGATATTTGGCCACTGTCAGATGCTAACAATGAATCATTAAGAATTCTAAAGAGTGTGACATGACCCAACAAACCCTACTGAAATTTATTAAAGAGCTCATCCCCATTCATATAATTGATGAGCTGCTCTGTAACTACTATTTTCCAAAACCTCAGCCATGGGGGGAATTTTAGATATTGAACATAAGTTATTTACAACAGATGGGTCAAGAGATAAATGTTTTACGAGTGGTTGAACTACAGCCTTTATAAAATAATCAGCCACTTAAGATTAGAGGAACAGTTGAGGAATTGATAATAGCTAGGACAAATAGGACTGAATTAAACATCTCTTTAAAGAAGTGAGCTTGGAGAATATCCAATAAACTGCAGGATGAATCCATTTTGGCAATGACATTGGCTGGATGATTAGAAGTGCCTGACTTAAAGGCGAGCAGGTTGCAAGGTGTTTTATAACTAAGGTCACAGAGAGTTTGATTTAAAAAAAGTCTTTTACATGGAGCGTGCATAGTTATGAACATTTAGAATGTAAATATGCCGTATTCAGCCTCCAGGGTGATTTTTATCCGTTTTCCAAAACAGTCGGGGGAGACGGAGGGAGGATTGCATTGGAAACGGCTTAAAACTAATTTAGAGAATAATGATAAAAATTCTTCTTATTTATCAATAAAAAGTGTGGGGGAGGTATAGTTGATAATACCAAAGAGACATCTGGAGTCATATTTATGTTTAGCTTTAAGATCTCCAAAACAGTTAATTCGTATAGTTTTAAACTGCCAAGTTAAAACATTTCCTCGGATGCTTCAGCCTTTCAAGATGGGTTGAATATTTTGTAGTCCTCCATTTGCATTCAGCTTTACGGCAAGTTCTCTTTACCAAACAGAGATCATCGTTAAGCCGAGGCTGAGAGGCACTTAAGGCTTTTTAAACCCAACCGAGGGAATATCTCAAATATATTTACATGTGGTATTAAAGAAGTTCAAAATGGCTGAGGTGCTCTATGAGTTGCAGAGCTGGAGGTTAGAAGAGGCCGCGGCAATGTTATATTATATTTAATAAATACTCCATCGCAAAATAGCCAAACAAAGGCAGGGAGCAGTGGCTCATGCTTTAACTAGTTCAAGCCAACAAAATGAGCTCAAAAATGGGAGGCAACTCAGAACACAACCTTGATTCTCCATATCGTGTGTGTTCTTCATTTATAGCCGATGTATTTTTTTCAGCCATGGATCCATGTTTGAGACTTTATGGGCAGGTCTTCACGCGTGTGTCCTTGCCGAGTGGCGAAACTGTGCAGGCTATTCACATTGGAGACTTTGAACATTTATGAATACCTTCCCAGTTACCTCAGTGTGTAGTCTCCTTGTCAGTTTGTTTCGCCTCATCACTGAGGAGTCTGTGTTTTATTTATTAGCAGTAGCTCAGTGGATTCTCTGTTTACTGCAAGCACAAACAGCTGCGATGTCTTTGGCAGAACAGACGGATTTCTATCATGGCCGCTAAGGCTGCTTATTAGAATTCAGCACACCTCTCTCAAATCTCCCTCCATCTCTTTCTCATCTCTCTCTCTCTCTCTCTCTCTCTCTCTCTCTCTCTCTCTCTCTCCCCCCTCTCTGCCTGTCTTGCACATTAGAGGAGCGTGCTCAGAGCAAAGGGGTGAAGCATTGGTCAGCCATCATAACAATGAATGTGTGAGCTGCATACGCAATATTTCACAGCCTGAAGAACTGTTCTGACATGCAGCGAGTAAACCACCGCTCATGGAAGCACATGGCGTACACATGCAAACATGCACATGCCTACACCTGCACTCAGGAGCCCACATGAAGCACTCACAGCACTTAGTCATCAATACTAAAGCCTTCAAACACTTGTTATGCACAAATGCATAATGGTACCTTCACACATTTACCTCTCACATTCACTTAGTAGCGTATTTGGAGTCATGGTTTGCATTCGGATGGAGAAGGACCACGGTAGCTCAGGGGTACAGCGTGTGCTTCGGCAGCTAATAAATTGGATGTGATGGGTTCAAACCCATCACATCCATCACTGGTGCATGGAGGAAGCTCCTTGTACCGGTGATCTGGCAAAAATCGTGTCAGAGGAAAAAAATCGAGCACAATATAAGGTATTGAAACCCCATTGAAATCCCAGAGGTGTGCAGACGTTGGTTTATTTAAGTCTTTATAAAGTTATATATGCAGGTGGATGCTATTGTTATCTGTTTCTCCCTCCTTACAAAAGTAGACATTAATTATGGATTTGTTTAACATTTGAGGTTTGGGTTTGATGCTGATTTTCTATAAGAGCCACCTATAAATATCTATTTGTTCTGTGCAGACCTTCTGTGAATGTGTGCCCAGCTCCTCCCAACTTAAACACCGCTGGTCAGACTCAGAAACTGCCAGAGAAGCTCCACCCAAGGTAAGAGGGAGCTACTCTATCATACTGTATATAAAAACTGACACAATGGACATTTGTATGCCCTCCAGACACACATTCAAATTTGGTACATGTATTATTTAGCATTACGAAATATGCAACTATCTTATTATCCGATTATTACCCATCAAACTGTAGATCTGTGAATCCTTTCAGAAAAAAGGTCATACTAATAATAATGATGATAATAATGAAAATAACGATAACAACAACAGCAACAATAATAATGATGAGGATAGTAATAATAATAAAGATGAAAGTGATAAGAACAAAAATAAATTAACACGGCTAAATGAGGATTTCGAATGTAGAGATGCCAGATTCAGCCACCAGGCTAATTTTCATTTGTTGACATTTCAACACTCCTTCACAAGGAACCAGGGATAAAACCACCAATCTTCCAACTATTAGATTACCTCCATACCCCCTGAGCAGTGCCGCGCCTGATTTTTTTATTGGTTCAATTGTCGCATCCGCCGGTTACTATGGCATCTTGACCTCATAATCCAAACAGGAAAGTAAATCCAGACAAGAGAAGTTCTGATTTTATCTGTTTTATTTCTCAAACGCTGATGCATTGTGTCGTGATTCCATTCCTATATCAAATTCCATTAATATAACTGTAATGTTTGATCACCGACTCCTTGAGTTGAGTTCTCTCGAACTAATAACTGGGAAGAATTGAAGGCCATGCACCCATTGATGAAAAGCAGTGGACACACAATCCTTTTATCTCCAATGCTATTGATCTTGTCTGTTACATCCCTTCACCATTCTGGAAAATGCATGGGAGATTAGTTATCCCTGACGATCTTTCTGGTGATGGCTGCATCGGGGGATTATTGCATATTAAACATCTCATTTTGCCGCCAAACAGCAATGATAGCATGACCTCGACTCAAGATCCCAAACACACAAGTATTAAATGGGATTAAGAGCCCTGAATTTTTGGTACTCTGAGCAGACCGACCATGGCAGCTGCTACAGGAGGAGTGGCGTAGGGAGGTTGAAAATCGGGAGGAGTCATACATCCGGCAGATGTTTAAATCTGCCAGTCAATCTTCAGTTTAAGGATGTGCTTTAGGGTTCGGTGAATGTGCTTGTTTGTGGAGACAGGTCCAACTTTATATATCACAATTAGGCCCCATGTTGTTGGGGGGCTTAGATGGAGCATGGGGGATTAAGGCTGGATGCCCTTCCTGACACCTCACAGTGGGATCAAACCCATGATACCAGGCTCATTATTTTCCCTGTGTGTTAGTGAGGATTTATGTGTGTGTCTTCTCCTGGACCCCATCTTGCAATGGTGGAGAAGCTTGTGTGTACTAATGATCCCAACAGCTCTGCTGTCCAGAGCGTGGCTCCCGGTAGGGTCTCCCGAGGTGGAAAGGTCAAGGGGGAGGTTCCACAAAGCATGATCCAACAAAGACTTCAATGGCAGAGCTGACACAAGATGTCTTCAGGCCACCATGTCGGTGAAGGGGGAGGAAGGCCCCAACAAAGGGTGGTCCCCAATCTGTTGGTTCTCCATGCTGCTGGACTCCAGCCACCCTTTGCCAAGGACTGTGGTGGCTACAGGCTCAGCGGCCTCTCCACACTGTCATATACAGGCATCCTTTGGTCAATCATACTCAACCCCGAGTGACCTCTGATGCATGTGTGGACATTAGACTTGCATGGATTTGGATGCAAAATAACAGTGGATGTAGGAATTTATATTTTTACTTGAGTTTGATTCGAGTGGTAGGCAAGATGAGTTTATTTTTACAGCACATTTCAACAACACCGTAATTCAAAGGGCTTTACAAAAGAAACGGAAGTCATAGAAGCAACATAAGGCAGTGAGACGCCATTAGAATACAATTAAAGAGACGGAAAATCATATGAATTCATCTTTCTGATAAATTCGTCTACGCGAGTGAAATTAGGAATGTGAGTATTCTGTTCCTAGGCGTTTGTGGGTATGCCTGCATGAGAAAACGTCTACATTCACGCCTGTGGATGAATGTGTGTAAGTGGATTTTGTGTATTTGTGAGAGAGACTACTGGAAACCATTCCATGGCCCCCTGTAGTTTCCTGCTTATCTAATGAGCAGACAAAGCTTTTTGTCCAAGACTTGTCTGCCAACACTACTGTGTGGGAGGACATCATTTCCACGGGGAGTATCACTTTCCCTCTCTTTCTCTGTTTGTGTGTCTGATTACCTGTCTGTCTAGCTGCAGCCTCCCTTCCCTCCATCCATCCATCCGTCCATCCATCCATCCATCCATCCATCCATCCATCCATCCATCCATCCATCCGTCCGTCCATCCATCATCTCTTCCTTTATTGTCCCCTGTCCTCTTAAATCTAAAAGTGTGTCCTCTGGAAAGAAATAAAAGGATTTCAAACCCAGCCACTAATTTCTGAGCGGACCCCTACCGTGAGACTGAGAGCTTCATTCACTAAAGAAGCCTTGCAAGGCCACGCATGTGCTCCAATGCTGATGTCACTACCCGACTGCAACCCCGAGTTACAAGCTAGCCAGGGGCATAGATCAAGATGGAGATGGAGTGTGTGTGAGAGATATCCTGTTTCATCGGGGGACATGCAGGGGCTGCTGTTGTGACTTATTCACCATCGAGAAATTAAATAAGGCAGCCACTGGACCGTCTCTCTTCATTGTGGCGCTAAATGTGTCTCATCCCTCTTCCGACCCATTCACCCTGTCCCCCCTGCCTTCATGAGTTAGTTATACGTTAGCTCCGTGTGTCTCTCTGTCAGTGTAACCAGCCCGTCATAAATCCTTCCCATGTTAAGTCAACGATCAGGATCCTGGCCATGAATATTTAGCGCCGTGCTGAAGCGATGGCTTTCACTGACGCATCAGCCTGCTGGCAGCAGACCCCGATGAAACTGTTTTAATGTCACCATGCTGCTGCACTGCAGGGGGACGCCATTACAGACACTTAGAGCACAGTGCACGTGGGCACATGTACACTCACTTAGACTCGCGCTGAGCCCATGCAGAAAGGCTGCTTGTCATGCAAAAAGAGAAATTTTACAGTGCAGACAGCGTCTGCACTCTGAGCAAGGGGGCGAAACAACTGTTACGTGTGACAACTCTTCCCCGAAGCTGTTTCCAGTATCCGGGTGAATAAAACCGATGGATGAGGGATGCAGCTGTTGAGGCGACGTTCACATTTTGGTTACCGTGAATACATGAACACATGCATGCCTATGTCACATATGTGGCAGAGACATGTTGGATGGAAGTTATGTGTATTTAAGCGTGGAGGGTTTTGTACATGACCGTGGGCATTTTCTAGTTTAGGGGGTTTTATATACAAGTCCAAAGTTCACATTTTTTGGTAGCTAGTGCATGAGAAACTTATGTTGGTGTGTTAGCGGTTTTGGGCGTGGCAGTGCCAGGTTGTCCTCTATCTGGATTGGGTGGGTTTGGGGGGTAGGCAGCGTGATTCTTGGTCTGGTCCCCGGTGTTATTTCCTTGGCTGCCAACTTTGCCGTGGCCCTTGTGTTCTGGACACATTTCGCCACTTACATGCGTGGAGCCACTGTCAACGTGATCTGCCTCTGGGCTCGGTTCCTCTCAGCTGAGTTGACTTGGTATCCGTGTATCTCTATGAGAGCGTGCATGGGCACAGACAAGCTTATGTGTGTGCACAAAGACACACTAGGCATAATATGTAAGGAAGGAATACATTAGCTGAAAAATATATTCACTATGCGATTCATATCATTATTATTATTATTATTGTTATTGTTATTGTTATTGTTATTGTTATTATTATTATTATTATTACAGTATCTCAGTGGTAGAGCACACTTTTCAGGAGCTGATAAGCCAGATGTTGCAGGTTCGAACCCAGCATGGGGCGTCAGGAAGGCCATCTGCCATTAATTACCGTGCTCCATCTAAATCTGTGTTCATCCCCAAAATATGGGAGATCATAACGGGACAAATAAAAATAGACCTCCTTATACGGACAGTCCATGCTATTTAACACTTGGCATCCAAATACACCAGAATCAACCACCAGGCAAAATTTCCTCTGTTGTCTTAATTAATTAGGGATTCAGTGTGTTGCTCAAGGACTTTTTGATGTACTGTCTGAAGGAACCAGGGACAAGCCACTAATCTTCTTGTTACCAGACAACCACCCGATCTCAGGAGCTATGCTGCTCCTAATTTCATATCTGATTTCTATTACTTTTGACAGCTCACATCTTCTTTAATATTTCATTAAGCCAAATATTAGAAACAAGACCCAAGAAAAAATATTTGAATTTAACAGAAAAATGGATTAGTTGTCAAAGTCATTACTGTTGATGATTAACACTAAATTAAATGTTTGCAGACGCAGAATATCAAACGGGCATTTTAGCCCACCACAGTATTAATTTCCTGATCAGTGGAAATGAGGTCCAGGTTTTGTCTTGTGGTTTGTGCAGAAGATTAGAGAGTTGGTTCTTTTCTTCAGTAATAATTAATTAAAATCAAAGGATTAACATAGGAATTCTGTTATGCGGTTGGTGTTTTACTTCAGTAACAGGCCCGGTTCACGTGTCACAATTAGTCTCCATGTTGTGGACACAGACTTAGATGGAGCTTGGGGGAAAAACACCAGATGCCCATCCTGATGCTCTGCGGTGGGTTCGAACACTGAACATCTGCCTCACCGGTTCCCGAAATAACTCTGAAATAATAATAATACTAAATGATCATGATTAATATAAAAGGTCTGCTATGCCTCGGGAGATAGGGCGGTCATCTAACAATTGGAAGATTAGTGATTGGATCCCTGGCCCCTGCAGAAAGTTAGGTTAGATGGACTTGAGCGAGACACTGAACCCCTAACTGCTCAAGCTCTGACTAAGAGGGTGTGGTGACCTACCCAGGGTGTTTCCCTGCTTTTCGCCCAATGAGCGCTGAGATGGACTCCAGCAGGACTCCATAATCCAACTTCCAGAAAGCGATCGATGATGGACAGATGGTCAATAATAATAATAATAATGAAATAATAATAATAGTAATAATAATAATAATGATAATACTCTTTATAGGTATATTGTATGTTACTAAACATTTCAAATGTAAAAACACCAGATTTAGTCTTCAGGCTAATTTTTTATCTGTTGTCCCTAAACAGTAAGGGGTTCAATGTTTTGCTCAAAGACACTTCAACACATGATCCGAGGGAACCGGGGATTGGACCTCCAATCTTCCAACTACTAGATGAGCATCCTACCTCCTGAGCTACCCTGCTTCTTAATGCAGTCAGTAGCTACATTAGCATACCTACACAAAAATCATCCCATTTACCATTAAAATAATCTGCGTCTGACCTTTTTCCATCTGCTCAGAGCATATGGGTGAACACAATGGATAAGAGTGGTTCCTGGAAGAGACAATTGATTTCCCGGAGATTGATGCAGCCATAAAACACTATCATAAAGCAGACCATTACCTGTCGATTAGCGGGGCTCAGAGTCATACTTGTGCTGCTGATTTGCATGTGAATCAACGTGCTCGCACACACATGTACATATAGTAAGA
>OMLC01081990.1:0-17363 GCA_900302585.1 Regalecus glesne
CCCCCTGAATTCCCTGAGTGTCCTACTGCTGGGTCAGTCTTTTTGATCCCCTCTAGAACATCAACAGGAAGGAGGAAGTGGTAGCATGTGTCTCCTCCAAGTCACATGACCACTAGCCCTCACTAGTCCACACATCATGGTCTGGTGGGGAAAGCACAGTGCTTGGCCGTCAGAGGAGAATGAAGCAGAGTACTTTCCCTTCACTTAACCAAGAGGCCTGGACGACCCAGAGGGGGACACTAGTGAACCCAGAATACTTTATCCAACCTAACCCTTATACCCATGTGAGGCTTAGCCAATTATGACCCACTAACTATGGACCTCTGGCTGTGGTTGGAGACGGTGCAGCTGGGATTCAAACACCCTATATAATGTTTTTGGGGTATAATATCCATCCATCCATCGTCTACCGCTTATCTGAAATCGGGTCACGGGGGAACTGGAGCCTATCTCCGTTCTCATTGGGTGAAAGGCGGGGTACACCCTGTATAGGTCACCAGTCTATCACAGGGCAGTTAGGGGAACAGTCTCTTGCTCAAGGACACCTCGACATGCTTCTCTGCAGGACCGGGGATCGAACCCGCAACCTTCCAATTGCCAAACAACCGCTCTACCCACTGAGCCATGCCGCCCCTTTTAGTACAATATATTTATTACATTTTCACAAGTAGTAAAGTACAAAGAGACAAATAGTAAATCATGCCAAAAAGAAAATACAAATACACACACCTGGAAGACATCTTTGAAGGGGTCATTTGAAGTCCCCCTCCTCTCTTTTCTGTGCATTACATGCAAACAATGGAGACATCTGTGTGGACTGTGTGACTCTGTGTCCCCGCAGGGAGGACCCATGGCGGGTCGCAAAGGTGGTGAAGAGCTACATGCAGCAGCACAACCTCCCCCAGAGAGAGGTGGTTGAATCTACCGGCCTAAACCAGTCACATCTGTCCCAGCATCTCAACAAAGGAACGCCCATGAAGAACCAGAAGAGAACTGCTCTGTACTGCTGGTATGTCAAGAAGCAGTGCGAGATAAGCCAGCGTGAGTACAACCAGTTATATCACCCATAACCAATTAATCATGGTTATACGTAGCCCCTCGCAACAAGGCGCAGGTCATATTATTAATGATTGCTTGATCAATAGCTGGTCGTGATATGCTATAAATCAGTAAACAGCTTTTTTGGGTTGCCATTAGATACGCCGTCAGAAATCAGGTGATTAGAGGCTGGCAGCCTCGCTGATCACTACCTAGCCCTCGAGGTGCCACATGTGATCCTCAGCATTACCGGCCTCTCCGAATCAGAACCAGTTCATTGGCCATTTTCCCATTCGTGGAATTTGACTTTTTCAATACAGATCTTAATTATGACTCAGATCCGCACACCAACCTGTGACATTGACCGTTCTCTCCAGAGTTCACCAACGCCAGACACGGCCTCACTTCTGTGGAGGAACCGGGGGAGGAGGTCAAGAAAGGACGCAGGAACAGATTCAAATGGGGACCGGCCTCCCAGCAGATCCTCTTCCATGCCTACGAGCGACAGAAGAACCCGAGCAAGGAGGAGAGAGAGGGCCTGGTGGAGGAGTGCAACAGGTGTCATGAGATGGACACGATCGAGTGCCTTATGTCTTCTTTTGAGTGTTCTCTGTGGTTAGATACTCTCGGTAACGCTCCATCTGAAAATGAGATCTCTTCTCCCTCCTCTCCATTCTCCAGGGCAGAGTGTCTCCAGCGGGGGGTGTCTCCGTCCCAGTTGGCCGGCCTTGGCTCTAACCTGGTCACGGAGGTCCGGGTCTACAACTGGTTTGCCAACCGTCGTAAAGAGGAGGCCTTTCGCCACAAACTGGCCCTCGACACACCTTTCACCCCTCATTCCGTCAGCTCCTCCAACCAAACTCTACCAACAAGTCCTGGCCATGGTAAAAAAAACAAAAAAACTTTTTTTAAAACAAAAAACAAACAAAAAAACAGGCTTCTCTGGGTCAATCACAGATGAGCTTCACTTTTCAATGTACGTGTCCACAGATAGAGACACACACGGTGATGGGCAGCACATCAAACTCATCAACTCTTTTCCCCCCACTGCAGGTATGAAGTATAACCAGCACGTCGTATGCGACAACATGGGACCGAGCAGGGGGAACGGTGTGGACAGGGGTCTGGGCGGACGCTTAGTAGCCAGCCCTGTCCAGCTGGAGCCGAGCCACACACTCCTGGAGACACACAATCCCAAACCTGTGAGAGCATCGCTCAGGGCGTCTAGCTATCACACACTAGCGGTATGTGTGGCGGAAGAGCAGAGGAAAAACAAGCCCCCGCAGTTCTTCCTAGCCTGAGGAAGACACACATGGTCAATAAAGAATGATCGGGAGCTGCGATCCAGTCCGCGGACGCCTCTTTCTCCTCTGTTCTTCACCTGAGATTTACCCGCCACTAGGCCGGAAGTGCAGACGAGTGTTCCGTTGCAGTTTGCGCGGCTGCCATCTCTCTTCCGTTACACCCGCTTCACCTGTCCCCCTCTGCTTCCAGGTAACAGCTGGTGGCCCCCTCCCTCCTGTAAGCACTCTGACGTCACTGCACAGCCTGTCCGTCTCACCGGCGCCCCCCCAAGGCCTCATCATGGCCTCCCTACCGAGCGTCATGACTCTGGGAGAGTCCTCTCTCCTCATAGGTAACCTCGATCTACTGTTTTGGGAGGATTGTCGAGTTAACTTGCACTTGTTCCTGGATGTGATGGATTGCCAGACGAATCCTTTCAGTGGGGGGGCATTATGGTCAATAGCTCTTCCATCAGGCTGCCTAATGGGACAAGGGAGGGAGCTTCCTGGATAACTGGACAAAACACTTTTTAATCTGGACATGTCTCCAGAGGGATTCTGGCTCATCTGAAATTTGGGTGAAGCTCTTATATACGTCTAATCTCTGCCCCATGTCATCTCTTCCAGGCGAGGGTTTTGAATCAGTGTATTTGTTTAAAGTGAGAAATAGGTTCCCGCATAGATTTGTGAGTCCCAGCGCCTCACTCCGAGTAATTTACCCCGTAGCATTTCAATAGTACTGGTGGTCGTAATTCAGTTGTGCTGCTGACGTACAAAAGCTCAGAGGCCACCTAAAGGACCAGCCTAAGATTAGTCTTCTGTACTTGTGGGTGAAATCTTGAGAGGACATGGTCTGTTTTATCCCTCCGTCTCTGACCTCTGACCCACAGGTTTAGCCTCCAGCCAGGCGCAGACCGTGCCCGTCATAAACAACATGGCTGGCAGCTTCACCACTCTTCAGCCCATCTCATTCCAGCAGCAGTTCCACACGTCCCCCCAGCAGCCAATAACACAGCAGCTCCCGGGTCACCTCGGACCCAGTCCCTTCATGACCAGCATGGCGCAGCTGCCATGTCACAGTAAGGCAGAATCATCTGAGAGACATGAGGTTTCGATGTGGGTCAATCTGAGAAAAGAGGAGCTATAACAGGCGTGTCTTCACCCCATTGCAGTGTACAGCAAGTCCGACATGCCACAGTACCCCTCGTCGAGCTTACTGTCCCAGGCCATGGTCATCACCGACAGCAGCTGCATAGGAACCTTGACCAGCCTCGCCGCTGTCAGACAGGTACACGGGTGTGCACGGGAAGAGAGGAAACAGATCTGACATAAACTGGTTATCACTTGAAGTTCTAGGCCATCCGTCACACAGGAATAACCAGGCGACACACAAGGGAAACACATGTGACCCTATGATGGGTGGTTAATATACTAGCACTCTAGTTTGTTTCTTTTGTCATTACGATGTTCTGTTGGGAATAACCTACGTCACACACACACCGTACAGGATAAATTCACAATCCGAATGGTACCGAACACAAAGAGGAGTATTTAGCATCCCGTGTGTGACAGGGATGGTCTTGGTTTGATATGGAGTGCTGGTATCTTGACTATAGTTCTTACCCAGGAGCTCATTCAATACTCACCTTACATTCTAATTTAGCAGCCAATTACCATTCATTGATTCAAGATACTTGCGTCTGGTACGATGTGATGGGTGATGTAGATTACATGATGATGATGATGAGATTACACCCAGCGGCCTGTGATAATGACGAGGAAACGAACTCCTATTGAAGTCAATGCTCAGTCCCCACGTTATGGGGGTGTACACGTGGAGGGGATTAAGGCCGGATGCCCTTCCTGACACCCTGCGATGGGATCGAAGTCGCGACGTCCGTCTTGTCGTTTCCTGAAACGGCCCTGAGCTACTGCGGCCCCATGTGACCATATCACTCAGTAATCACCCGTCCTCATAGTCCAGCTACATCTGTGTTCCTCATTTATCCCAATGTTATTTCTGCATCATAACCGGCCTGCGATTCAAGTCTCTACCAAAGATGGTAAATCTAACTGTACCCGTTACTTTTATGTTGGAAAGATCCTATCAGCTGATCCAGAGGAACAGACAGACCCACCAATACAGGAGGAGTCTCTCCAGCTGCAGTCCCCCACATCTGTACCAGGTAAGCCCACTTAAGAACTTAATTATCAGAGTAGTCGTCACCAAAATGCGGCACAGGGTGCAGCTGTACAACCGGTCAGTCCTCCTTCACATGACTTGGAATAGTGCACTTAGTGAACATTCATCCATCCATTAGAGGAGATCCAAAACAAAATCGTTCCTACTACTTTTCCACCTCCGAATGACCCTGACGATTGACCTTTTTTTTCTTCCTTATTATGTTCCAAAGTCTCCTCAGAAAACCTCGGACTATACTCTGCTCCTCAGACCACAGAAAGTCATCGCTCTCACCTCCTCTCCCCTTCACCGACGGACATGGGCTCGTATATTCCCTCACAGATGGTTTCCACGGCGCAGTAGCCGTCGGGTCACACAGCGTCACCGTGACATGACCTAATGGGAACCTTGGGCCGGATCGGATTCACAAAATCGTGATTTTCTAGTGTCTGGTTCTGTGGACACTTACTTCAGTCCTGATGGTGGGATGGATGACTATTCCTGCTGTCAATATCCGCAGAGGCTGTGGTAAATCTGACATGGCTCTCTGGGCTCACTGCCCCGAGGCGAGGGGCTGGACCTACACGGGCCCTCGGAGAGAAACTCGTTTTATTTCTAGAAGCATCGTAAGAGAAAATTAAGAACTACCAGCTGAGTAATTGCACTTTTGATAAACAGAAAAATGATTTAAAAATCAAATGGAAAATGTATTTTATTAAAAATAAATCTTGTAATGTATATTCAACAAGTTTACATTCAGAACAAACTTGTATTAACTGCTTCTATACAAAGTAGCCTGTCTACCGTCAATGTCTGGGATTAAAACAGATTGAGGAGGCTCTGACACTGGTTTCAGAAAGTCATACTTTTGTTTTTTCCAGGTCTTCTTTCCTGTCCATACAAAATAGTCTTTCTGAAAGTGTAGATGGTTCAAGATGAACTGTTCTGTGGTACAAAAAAAAGCATTCAAGTTTTTCTATTCTAAGACAGGACTGAACCAGATGCTGTGACTGGGGAATGTCAAGCATGACACTCCAAAGGATCCTGAAAGGTTTTACCCAACATTACTTTTTCAGCATTCACAATTTTGGCCAACACTTGGAATGTAACCTACCACATGAACAGGGACTATGCAGTCTTAGATCGAGGTCCATCACTCCGTTTCCCTCCGTAAGCTTTTGCTATTTTCTCCTTTTACATTTTCCTTCCAGTCAGCCCTCCTGCGGGTCTCCATGCTCAGCTTTGGCATAAGACCCTTCGGAGTCAACCAAATTCAGCACCTATTCATTTTCCGTTTGATTCAGTTTCTTTTTTTTTCTTCTTCTTTTTCTTGGGAACAAGACTCTCCTCTTCTGATAGTTCATCCCAGCTATGCTCCAGTTTCCTCTCTAGCCCCTCACTCTCTTCCTGATGTGGTTTCTTTTTCTTCTTTTTCTTCTTGGCAGCCAGGGTGGCCTCTTCTTTTTCTTGTTTCTTTTCTTTCTTCTCCTTTATTTTCTCTGAGCAGTAAGCCTCTGCCGGTGGAGCCGAGAGTGTAGCAGGCAGGGATGACGGAGGCAGGAGGTCACTGAGTGAGACTGCGGCCTCCCTCAGCCTCATATCCATATCACTGTCGCTGTCACTGTCAGCAATAGAGGACAAAGAAAGCACAAACACAAAAAAAAGGTAAGTCAAGGGATACTGAAGTCCATCAACTCTGAGTTTAACTAGAGATATACCACAAGCATCAAATATTGAAAAGATCACAGCAATGTAGAAAGAAGGGAACCAAACCTCGAGCTGGGAATAGGCCGACGTCTGACAGGGGGCGGGGCGTCGTTGACTCTCTGCCCTGGGACTGAGGTCGTAAAAAGACGAAATCCTGTGATGCGAGCAGAAAAGAAAGCTAATCCAGCGATGTGAGAAGTAATAACAGGAGATGGTGAGCATTAGCATGGAGCACAACAGAAAATGTTTTAACAATTAGAAACAATACCATCATCGTCATCAGCAGACTTTGTTGATTCTGCACGAGATGAGACTCCGGCTGGCGTCTCTGAAAACCAACTGATTATCAAAGGCAGGTTATGAGAATTTCTTCATTAGCCATAAGCCACATATAGCATTTCTGTCCACAAAATGACAGGACTATCACTTTTACAAACCGAACATACCTGTCAAGGAAATGTTCCAGCTTTTTGGCGACATGTGCCTGAAACTGTGGGGTCACCTTGAGTTCATTGCCATCATGGTCATGGTCAGATACCACCAAACTGTTTCAGCATAAATGACATGATCAGAGATAAAACTTGCCTCATATTCAGATGTGGATTATAGTGTACAGCTCAAGCATAACATATGTTAGCCGCAAAGATTTGAGGAAAAGGATTCTTATTTCCTCCATCCATCCAACCATCACTAACCACTTATCCAAAATCAGGTCGGGGAGTCATGCGAGAGCCTATCCCAGTATTCATTGGCCACCATTCCATCACAGGGCTCGAGCATTTAAGGATCCAGTGTCTTACTCAAGGACACAAGACATGGTTTCTGCCCCTATAAACCTAAAAGCCATATCTGTTTAAAAGGTTTATGAAGTTCATAGCATACGTTTGCCACACATGCTAATTTTGATGCAACTCAGCAAAACAATGCTCATCTAAGGATGTTCAGATTCACACAGTGATGTACGTTGGGTGGTCTATTTGTGGCGCGCAAGGCCCAAGATGCTAGAAAACACAAGCTACTTTAAGATATAAATAACATCCACGAGTATATGACTGAGTGAGATGACATTTTTAACTTGTATTTGAATAAAACATATTGATAGGTCATCATGTGTGAAGTGACTTACCGCCGTGATGGTTTCCCGTTGCTCCCCCCATCTAGAAGAGACAAAGGTTAGCAGCAGTCATCAGTACAGGTGGAGCGTTACCTTGCATCTGCCTCAGTACTGCACATGAGGGAATCTCAATGCCAAACCGTTTAGCTGTGCAAGACACTATTTCTAAGCTTTAATGCTATTCAAACATGCCACAGTAGGCATGTTTTTGAAAGACCACCGTTTGAGGAGGAGATAAAATGCTCATTTTCAACCTACAACTTAAAATTTTTGATTCTGAATGTAATTATTGGACACTTAAGCTACAATACTGCTAATGGAAATGCTTCTTTACATTTCAACCTCACCTTAAAAAAAACATGAGCTAGAGCCTTAAAAGTGTCTTTTCTATATCAACCCACTCTTCCGGGTAAGTAATCTTAAGGAGCAGTGGTGGAATAGGAAAAAAACAGGTAAAAACTTCAAGGAGAGCACCAGAGGAGGGATCTCTCTCACAAGATGGACAGGCAAATGAATAAGCGTTTTAATCGCGGAGACATAAATGTCATATATCTGTTTAAACATGGTAGGAGATAATTTACCAGATATATATTGTATTGATTTTAATATCTCCACTAGTTGAGGGATTTGCTCGCTCATTACCAGCAGTGGTAATCAGAAGTAATCAGTGTGGTGGGATGTTTGACTTACTGGGAGACAAAAAGAGCCTGATAGTTAACCAATGACAACTGGCATGAAGCCTAAATGTCTAGTGAATAATGAAAAACATACATACCTGCCGTCTTGTCTCCTTTAATGTTCCATACAGCCTCCTTACATTTAGCGAGGGCTTCATCTTCACTGCTGCTGGATCCACCGGACGCAACGGTGGCTGCCATGATGGCAAAATGTGTTTTGAACTCTGCATTCTGGGTAATGTAGTCCCAACGCCAGGGCCAGACACGGAACAACACTTCTCGGATTTGTGCCTTTATTCGTCACTTGTCACAAAGCATCAAGAAACAAACCGTTCAAACAAAACATACGCGAAGAATTCTAGGTAGTCCTATCATGATCCTCAAAATATATAGACAGAGGAAGTCAAAATTACAGGAGCTATGTAAATTAAACACCTAATCTGCTATCACTGTCATTTTATGTAAAAATAAGACAAAAACAGACTATTGTAAAAATAGTTTCCTGGTTACAGTTCAAATAGAGGAAATTTGGGGAAACAATCCTATAAAAGTTAACTTTTGCCTGTTAACAGACCGTCATGAACACTACTTTTAGCAAATGCTAAAAGCATTTGAATCCGTGCAACAGGTATCAGAATGGATGCATATTATCCTATTGTTGTCCTCACTTGACACAAGCAAAGCCAGTTTAATCACCTACAAGTATACCTTGAAATGAGCGTGTGAACCCACTTTTTTCCAGTATGTTGAGGCCTCTAGAATAGAAAAGCACTATATAAGAGAGAGTCACAAAAACCGATGAATTGGTTCAACTCGCCTCTTTATGCGATTCCCTTACCTGGATTATCGAGCACGCATCAAGACATAAGAACGAATCCATTTACAATGATGTTGTAAAGGGACTCATTCGTATACAGTGCTTTTACTAAACAAGTCCATTTACCATATTATGTTAATGAGAAATGGACTTGTTCTTATATTGTGCTTTTCTAGTCTGACAATCCCTCAAAGAGCTTAACAGTGAATGCCTGTACCATGTAGTATGACTTGTCAACCGAAGTACCACCGAGTGAATAACAGAATTCCGAAATAAAAACCTCCATAGGTGCCACCACTGTTAACCACCTCATCAAGTGGGACATACCTACTGTTGTCAACGTTGAGCCAAATCTCATGGAAAAAGGGATGAACCGACTACCAAAGCTGTTCAGTACTACACATGTCAAATCTAGATATCCTGCTACTATATAAGCTGGTTAACAGATACCCAGAGGCTTCCCAATACCTTCAAACTGTAAAATTATAGCTATTATCAGCTACTGTCAAGCCATACAATAGTATATGAAATATGCCTCGTAGTGGGGTGTTAGACCGCAATTTCAAACCAGGCAGTGCTGCTAATGTCTATTAAAAACAGAGAGCACACTGAGGAACTAAAGTGTTTACTCCTCAGCTCATATCTGACCTTATACTACATATATAGCTATTTAGATGGAAGATCTGGAATATAAAAGAATAGATTGATAACAAGGCACAGGGAATTGATGTCACAGTGAAGATTAACAGGAAGCCTAGACACAACGTCAGCAACCGAGAGACTTAGCAGACCAGATATGAACAGAAAAATGGACAGGGAACTTTTGCTCCTTCCCAACGTCTCGGTCAAAATGTGCTATTAGCCATACCCCACCATTCTTGAAACTGAGCCTCAAAACACAGTGACACACTCGGTCAGTGAAAAAACAAAGCAGAGAAGCATCATGAAAATTTGTTATCGAGCAAGTGATCATCAGGTTGGGTGAAAAAGGTAAACGAGGCAAATTTAAAAACACTGTATGATCACTTGTCTGGCGTCACATCTCAAATTGCGGTCATCCTATGCTTTTATGGATTGTGCAAAGGTTTTAGTCGATAATATGATAGAAAAATTAACATGAAATCAATGAGAGTCCTATTGATATTGCTCACTAATGAGAGTGGCTAAGACAGAAGGAAAAGTATTAGGCAGACAAACATTTAGGCAAACAACTGATATCGTCAAATATCAACACCTTGAGTAGGACGCTAACTATAAGCTAAAATGGGTCTCGCCCATACAACATCAGTGATCCTAATAATGTACCTGAATCAACCAACCACTGAGTGTAAATTTCTGCTGTGAAAACAGTAATCAATATTATCTAAAAGGCTAAAAAAAAAACTAAACTTAAAGGATAGTGAGGACTGGCTGTACTACATAGGTGTCTATGACTGTAATACACAAATCCACGCTCTCTATTTTAGAAGGCATTCGTCAGGTAATTTCAGATTATCATCCATGTGCCAGCAATTTACACCAATTTACAAACTCGAGCAACCCATAACTAGCATAATCTATTCAGTTTATGAAGAGAAGCCAGTGACTAAAAACTGTCTCTTCCAAGAAAAGATGACAAAGAATTCAAGGCAAAAACAGTCAAGCAGTAACGTAACATTACTTTTAACATAAAAGAAGATTTAAGTCAACAATATCACATGTGAATATCTATCAGGAAACTCACTCCCGGAAAGTGAGCAGGATGAGGTATCGAGAAAAAAATGATTGATTTCTTGTGAGGACAGTTAAGGTCCATTGTTTCCAAATAATGTCATCCGGTTCATGTGAATGTCTTGAAAGAAGAGAACACCTTATTCCCCCAAATAAGCTTTTTTGGTGGTTTCGATTCAGAAAAATCCCATCCTTGTGTAGTATTGCACACATTCTTCTCCTCAAGCATTACTGACCACCATTGTAGGCATAGTCTGCCTTGTTGTGCATGATTAATTTGCTATCCACAAAGTAGAAACTGTCCGATCTGGTCTCATATGGGTGCTCCACCATTTGGCGAACTGGAGAGAACAAGACAGAAGGAATGAAAACAAGAAAAAAAAGAATAAAATGCACTGTATCAATTATGCGTGTACGTCTGTGTATCAGACAGAATATTGCAGTGTGCAAGGAACAGATCAGAACTCACTGAGGTCCTCTGGGAGCTGTGGAAACTCATAAATGTGTTCACATGTGTTGCGGCTGTTGGGAATGCAGAAGCCGAAGTCAAAGTCAAAGTTCTTGAGAAGGCGCCCCTGAAAATAATGTCTCTCGATCATACGGAAGCTGTTAATAGGTTGGTCTCCCACCGTGAACTCCACACTGGGATTAGGGAAGAGAAACAGAAGATGAACATATCTGGAAAAAAACTGTTGTTATTTAAGTTCCATGTGAAAAGCAGACTATATTGTATGACTAAACTCTGTCCAGGAAAACACGTGAACAGGTTTTGCAGCAAAACTGTATTCTCATCTTGGAATGTACTCACGTTGCACCCACAGTGCGCAGTTTTAAGAAGGCTGGTGTAAACTGATACCGAACAAAACGTCCAGCACTGGAGTCCACATCTCTACTTTCCTCCTCGTTCTCTACAGGACCTCCTATAAAAAGACAGTTCTTACAATTGTGCAAACTTTAAATCAGATAGTCTGAAAGTACTACAGGCATAAATGGGTAATGCACTCTAATATAATGTTTTATGAGTAGCTAGATAGAGACAGTGAATTATTGCAGTCGTCTGTTGAATTATTCCTATTTAAAAGATGCAAATGAGTGGACATTAGTGTAATCCAATAATTCAATTGATTACCTAAAAGGCATTTATTTTGAGGTACATTTATATGTTACTATGGCATTGTGTGATAGGCCAGCTGCACTGCCAAATACTGGAGGGATTTGGTTCAAATGGTTAAAAAAAAGCATCGAGGATTGTAAGAACTGTACTCCAAAACTGGATGCAGTGTATGCTAGCCATCTACACTAGGCTGGTAACACAAGCAGCAACCCAACCACCTCAGGTTACACAGTCTGTTTGTCCCCTTGCCATCAGGGAGGACATAGAGGGCCATCAAGCCCTGAACTAAAACACTGAAGAACAGCTTCTTCCCCAGAGCACTAGCTTCCATCACCCCATAACCTCCTGTAGATGTTGAAAACTGAATTCATTGCCATGCATACGTGTATTTTATATATTATATACAGATAAAATAAATAAGTTTTATTCGCCTTATTTTTCTAGTCTCTACCATTGATCAGGTTTTGCTGTCGTTGCTGGTTTCCGAGTTACAAAATAACGTGTAGTTTTATAGCTTCAATAACAGTAGGGTGTCTCCATCTCAGTCCTGCTAAGCATTTTTGTGTCATGCCACACAAATTTAAGATTCACCACAATCACGTTGAATTTCATGAAATCCACTTCCAAGAGTTGGCACCTCCCCAATTATGAGTCCACGGCTAAATTCTTTATTTATTCAATAAGATTAACTGAGACTAAAATGACACCATCTTTACAAAACTACTTAAAACTCAACTGGGGAAGTAAATCATGTATGCAGATGATGTATGTGACACACAGGGTGAAGAAGAGAAAACCAATTGGGCTAAAACAGATGACAGGATGTGATTTTCTCATCAGGAAAACCCTCATGTTTGCACTGTTTACGTTCTAAATCCCTAAATCACCAAAACAGTGTGTGTTCTTTTACAGTTACTACCATCTATTAGTGTTGTTTACATTGAGCTGAATTATTATTTAACACAAGCTATTGTTTGAATCTGATTGAAAGCGTCGATCGGTAGAGATGAGTTTGCTTCTTGTCATTTTAGCAGTAGTTTTTTTTTCCAATTAATAAATACTAAACTAGCCAAAGCCCATTTCAAATAGTTAGCATAAACCACACACAATCAATCTCTTACTGCAGTTTGGAGGTTTGGCAATCTCAAACAGAACCGTCCCGGTCTCAAGATCTCTGATTTTAAAACGAGTGAAGTCGATGTTGTAGATGTTGTCTTCGGGTTTGCACAGATAATCTGGAACAGCAAAACGACACGTTAGCGACAGAGATTCCGTCAACAACCACAACAGTGGAGTCTAATTGAGCGCTATGTACGAGTACCCTCCGTGACGACCCGGAGACCCAAGACGTGGTCCGGGGAAATCTCTCTTCCGAGCGCCCTGAGCTCATCCTCTGTCACGACAGGCCATTTGTCGTTCTGACTGAGTCGCGATTTGAGTTTCTTGAGCATTCCTCCACCAGTCGATTTTCGATCCCTTGGATTAGGAGAAGAGCCAATGTCCGTATCCATCTTTCCTTTGACCGTGGACGCCGTCTGGTTTCGGGAACCATTCATATCGACGGCTAGTTAGTTGACCCGGGTGGAAAGTCACAACGTTGTTTTAATCCGGGCCGATTTGAGAGATTTGCTTCTGGTCCTTTATTTCAAGATGGCGTCGAATTTGTACGAAGAACGAAAATCTTAAACTGTGATTGGCTGTAAATGCTGGGGGTTGTCATAGTTACCAGATGTGTGCGCCTGCTTTGTTGACCAGTGGTCCCCGTTTCTTGCAAGAGATACGACCAATCATCTTTATTAATTGAACGAGAATTGCTATAGCTAATTGCACCCAATTAAAAAAAATCAGTGCCATTTATTCAGCTTGCTATTTGGTTTATATTTTAAGGGCTTACTTTATTTTAGAAAAGACATGCATAAATGCATGGTTGTTCTACGTTGATGCACCAGCGAGCGGTGCTACAGGAATGTTAGAAAACATATAACAGTTGAAGTCGTCATCAGGACAGAGGAGAGTTATAATTTGGGATGAAATTAGAATAAAGACACGGGAGGGCTTCCAAGTAAGAAAAGGAAGAGGGATAAATCAGATTCTTCCTGTTATGCTAGTCAGACATTGAGAACGGCGTAGATGTAACGTCCTATTGCGACTATAGTTGTGACAAGATGCTAAAGGACCCACATGTCGGAAAGTTAGTAGGTGAAAAACTTGCTTCTGTACAATCACTCAGCATAACTGGAAGTGGGATGGATTGTATCAATGATTGTACTTAAAAGCGCTAGAGATGCATTCCTAGTGATGGGTGGTGTGCCACGGTCAGCA
Organism: Regalecus glesne; assembly: GCA_900302585.1. Lineage (NCBI taxonomy): Eukaryota > Metazoa > Chordata > Actinopteri > Lampriformes > Regalecidae > Regalecus > Regalecus glesne. The sequence continues at coordinate 13,965 of OMLC01081990.1, forward strand.
GGGAAATCATAATATGGTAACATCATAACAGTGTCCAAATGGAATGAAGGAAAATAAAGTGAATAAGATGAGAGCAGATATTAGATTGTCCTACGCGATAGGAGAAGTGATGAGATGTTGAAAGTGTAAAAAGAACTTGAGTAGAAAAGGGAATGCAGCTGACCAGAATATCTGCATGGACAACACTATATTTTTGGGATTCATTGTTATAGTCATAAATTGTGCTGAAGGGGAAGTCAGAAAGAATCGAGATGGTGCTGAACGCTGCGAGCAGATACATGAGTGTTGGGGACATATTTGGATCTAGATATTAAACAGTGGGAAGGATTTGCATCATCTCAGGCTGGGTTTGGGTTATAGAACTACTGTCGTGTGTGTCGTGTACAATATCAGTGCTGGGGAGTTCTTACTTTTCAGTAGAGGGCGGTAGTGCTACATTATGGATGCCAAACTCCAATGTGAAAAGAAAAAAAGACAAGAAGAAGAAGAATAAGCAGAAGAAGTCACCGTCGGAAATCGCAGAAGAAGACATGTAGCCATGGTGCGTGTTAAGTCGAGGTAAGGAGTCCCTCAAATGTGTAAACTTAAACACTCAAATAAAATAACATGGCCTGGTTTTTGTTATAATAATTGCTCTTCTTTCTGCAGATATTTACTGTGTGAGATCAACGTGTTGAATCCAAAGAGCCTGCTGCTGATCAGTGACTGGGCTGTCAACAGGGCGATAAGGGATGTGGTACACAAGGCCCACGGCGACTATGGGTCAGCACTGTGCAGTAGTGGATTCTCAGGTACACACACACTTGAGCTCATTTTCTCAGTTAATAACTATATTATGTGCTATAGCCATACTGGGGTCATAGTCACATTATCTCCACTACTACTTTAGGCTGGTACTGTTAGGGATCTCCACAGTGGATCTTCAGTCTTCATCTCTTCCTGTCCTCTAGATCTTCCTCTGTCACACCAGCCACCTGCATGTTTTCCCTCACCACATTAATAAACCTCCTCTTTGGTCTTCTTCTTTTCTACCTGGTAGCTCCATCCATGTTCAGCATCCTTCTCCCAGGATACCAAAATGTCTTCTGTCCCCATGTTATGGGGGGGAGGGTGTACAGAGGGGAGCATAGCTCAGTAGGTGGAGCAGTTGTCTGGCAATCAGAAGATTGCAGGTTTGATCCTCAGTCCTTCAGAAAGCATATTGAGGTGTCTTTGAGCAAGACACTCAATTCATAACTGCTCCCTGAGTGGCCACATGATGGCTGCTCACTGCTCCTATACAATAGGATGGGTTAAATGCAGAGAATTGCAAATTTCCCCTTGAGGAACTGATAAGGGAATCCTTATCATTTTATCAGTATTATTCTATTGAAGCAACCACGTCAGGATACTGTAGTGTGTAGTGAAACGTATCTGTGTTTAACCCTCTCAGTGAAATACCTGAATGCCCATACTGGAATAGTGCTCTTACGGTGTCCAAAAAAATATTACCGACTCATCTGGACCGCGTTGCCTTTCCTGACCAGCATTGAAAGTAGTCAGAGGAAGGTGCCATGTTTCCTGAACTGTTTACACGTGGGGGGTAAGAGAAACATTTATAATGGCAGATTTTATGAAGCTCTAATTAATCCCGAAAGCATATCTGAATTTTTGTGAATCTGGATTAATATCCCAAAACACCTTGTGTTATTGTTGTTGTAATATTGCGTTTGTGATGTTAGCTGACTTGTGTTTTTTTGTACTAAAACAACTCAACAGAACCTAAAATTGTGTTTCTGAACCACTTTTGGTACATGCTCAATCAGACAATGTTTGGCATGGTGCAAATGACTGTTATTTTTCTCAGGAACAATTAGAACATGTCAGAAGTTTCTGGTGCGATACAATACCAAGCAGCTGCATCGGATGCTCCCTAAATGTAAAAGCGAAGGTAAGGAATGCAAAAATGCTCAAGTCAATTTTATTTCTTTAGCCCAGTATCACAATTAGAAAATGTGCTTCCGTGGACTTTACACTCAACATACTCTCAGGTTACATCTAAGTAGTGATTAATTGCTTAGCTCTTTTTTGTGAGGCTCTTAAAAAATAACTAATTTAAAATATGCATTGTTGAATGGTCATTAAATTAAATGATTTATCCACTTCATTTGTAGATGAAAAGCTGCACCTTCGTAAAGCAATTCTAAGTTGCTCAAGTAACCTAATGAAGGAAAATGAGGAAGAATCAGAACCTGAATCTGAGAGTGGAGAAGAGGAGCATTGACTTCCTTGTGATCATGCCCAGGACAGCACTGTTGACATACCCATTTTTGTCACTTTGTGTTATGACATTCCAAACTGAAGATGCATAGAAGTTAAAATAATCCACTTCAAGTTCGGTGGTTTTATGGTCAGTGCAGTTGATTGGGACATGTACAGTAATGGGCTGTAGTGGCTCAATGGTAGAGCGCACACACTGAAGTCAGGCACATTGGGTTAGTATCCCACTGCAGGGCTCAGTAAATGTGCGCCGTTCATTTTAAAGTGCTTTGAGCGGTTGCAAGACATGAAAAGCACTATACAAGAACAAGTCCATTTACCATAATAGAGAATGAGTCTGAGCCAGGATGACGAAGTCATTGCAGTGAAATCCTTGTAATAAGAATTACTCTTTGGACCCTATAAAACATCATTTATTCCTAAGCAAATACACTGGTGCTACTGTTACTAAATGCCTTAAAAGCAAATGTAATTGTACTTTATTTTATTTTGTTAATATGTGCTATTTGTTCAGGTTTCATCAATATATTAAAGATTAGTTTTGGAAGATGACAAATTTATGCTGGCTGGCAGAATATTATTCCATTCATCCATTGTCAACCATTTATCTAAAGTTGGGTCATGGGGTCATGCTGGAGTTTATCCCAGAACTCTTTGCGTGAAGGGTGGGAAAATACCTTGGAGATGCTGCCACTTCATCCCAGGGCAGAACAGTACTGTTTAGCAATAATCTCTGAGTGTCCATGAATAAATATAAAACACAGGTGGCAGCATCAGTGTGTCCAATCCTAAAGAAAAGATCAGAAGTAGGGTTGAACCAACATTTGAAAAAAGTGACATTGTAATATTGTTTCAGAAAATTTATTGGGATAGTAAATAGAATGTACATCATTCCGCCATGCAACCTTTAACTTCAACAGCTCCAATTTGGATAGAACTTATCACTAATAATTGGTCTGAAGAAAGTTGCACTAAATTGGCTAAATTGATCTCTTAGAACAAAATAAAACATCCCCATAAATTTCAGTTTAGTCATCATTGGATCCCATTTTAACTGCTGTCTGATGAAAGTTTAAGCTTGATACACACACACACACATATATATATAATTTTAATTTATATACATATATATATAAATTC
>OMLC01081991.1:0-11208 GCA_900302585.1 Regalecus glesne
TCTCTCTGTCAAGCTCTTCCCCTTCTCTCTTTATTTTTCACTCACTTTTCATTCTTTCTCTCCTTCCATCATGTTCGATAACTCTCTCTTAGTCCTGCTGTCACTCACTTTAATTCTCTCTGTCTCTCTCTCTGTCTCTCCCTCTCTCTCTCTCTCTCTCTCCCTCTCTCTCTCTCTCTGTCTCTCTCTCTCTCTCTCTCTCTCTCTCTCTCTCTCTCTCTCTCTCTCTCTCACTATCTCTCTCTCTCTCTCTCTCTCTCTCTCTCTCTCCGTCTCTGTCTCTCTGTCTCCCCCATCCCCGTCTTATTTCCACTTTGAGGAAACAGCATTTGTATCTTGAAGCCAGGAGGAAGGGAGATCACAAGTAACAAATAGCGCGGGTATAAAAACCGATTTTAATGCATTACAATGGATAGCGCGTTGGAGCAACACTTAGCTGCCTTGCCTCACAGCAAGAAGGTCCTGGGTTCGAATCCCATCCCAGCTCCTCTCTGTGTGGAGTTTGCGTGTTCTCCCCATGTCTTTGTTGTGTTTCCTCTGGGTGCTACGGTTTCCTCCCACCACCAAACAGACATGCATATTAGGGTTAATACTCCATCCTGTGCCCTTGAGCAAGGCAATTGGAAAAAGAACTGGAGTTGATCCCTGGGTTCTGCAGCGGTTCACTGCTCCTATACAACAGGATGGGTTAAATGCAGAGGACATATTTTGCTGCTTGTATGTACAATAACAGTTAATGAGCTTCTATAAATATGGACATGTTCACAGTGCAGTCTTACATCATGGGCCTCTGTCATTAAAGAATGATCATTTAGAAAAATTGTGGAGAAAGATGGAGCGGATTTCAACTCTGAGTCGAGTCCATTAAGACTCCATTGGTGCCAGCTAGATGTCCAGCACTATTGCCCGTTAGCCAATGCCTCTCAGTCCATGTCCTGTGACTATATAGCAGTGTTAAATGAGCTGTGAGAGTAATTATAGGAAGATGATGAGCCAGCTGTACATCCTCTGCAATGGCAGCCGTGATAAAATCAGCTCATAGATAAGCACTGGGAGCCACAGCATAGAACTGCAGCGGTAATCTATTCACTTGCAGGTCTGATATTTCACCATTTGCAAGTGATTGTAATAGAATAAGGGTAATTTCACTTTGCAGTTGAAAATTGTTCTTCAAATAGGGTGGAGAGTACGTTTTCTTCATTTAGCACTTTCTGCATAGAGGTATAAAAATTGTCCTTCCTAGCGAGGCTTCTGCAAATACATGAGATTATCAATATGTGGCCAATCACTTTAAGCTCAAATCCAGTTCAATTCTGGGGCTTTCCTGCAGGAACTCCGTTCATCCAGTATCTGGAAGGAAGGGAAATCGCTCACTTGTGAGGATTTATTTGTGAATCTTTCCATCCACCGTCAACCACTTGTCTGAACCCAGGTCATGGAGGTATTAGTTATAGCAGGGGAACCCAAACTCCCCTTTCCCTGGCCACATCAACCACCTCTGACTGGGGGGATCCTGAGGTGTTGCCAGACCAGAGTGGAGATATGACCCATCTGCCTGGTCCTCAGTCTGCCCTGTGGCCTCCTCCCAGCTGGACGTGTGTGGAACACCTCACTAGGAGGAGATCAGGTGGCCTCCTTACTATGAGCCAATAAGCACCTTACCAATGAACAATGGGATTGGCTCCATCATGACTCTGCGACCCGACAGAGATCAGATCACCGGTTGGCGATGGATGGATGGATGGATGGATGGATGGATGGATGGATGAATCTCCTCCTGGTCTAATTGTGCATTACCCGCAGTGGTTCACCCCATCCCTATCCCAGCTAATACCAAGTCAAACAAGAGCTGTGGGCTAACACATTAGCATAATCCATTAGGTTCTGCTGGTGTATCAGTTTCAGGTGTATGTCAGTGCTTTTTAATTACCAGGCACAGACAATCCACAGTTAATTACTCAGTTTAATCATTTTCATTCCTGAAATGTCCTTATAAACCAATTATTCATTTTGTCACAGCTGCTGAGGAGCTCTTGTTGAACACGTCCAGTGCTTGGGGCTCTTTTAGTTCATATTCAGAGTTCGCCCATTGTGTGAAGAAGAGTCATTTGACTGGTGTAAATAATTTGGCAAATGCTCTGACCTAATATTTTCAATATTCAGCCAGGAAGCAAAGCGCCTTGCTGCTGGGAGGCATGCCAATGTAAACACTACAGACACTCGAGGCTCAGCTCCAAATGCCGAGTCCTGTTTGTTGTGTGTCTGTACCCCCTCCCCTTTCCAACCTCTGCTTCTGATGATCCGCTCCATCCCTTCTATTCTGACGGGCATCTATCCGACTCTGTTCTGAGAGTCCTCTTGACCCTCAAGCCTGGAGAGAGAAGGCTAGGGTGTTGCCCAGACAGGGTTTATCATTGAGGAGCTGTTTCACCAGAGCTATACTGTGGTTTTGACAGAGAAGGAGGGGATAATGGAAAGACATTGGAATACATGGATGTTAATCAAAAGGCTGAGAAACAGGTAGGGAAGCAAAAAATAAGAGGCTGGTTAAATCTGCATTTTAGCTGTCCTATTTTATACAAACAGCGGGGGCCACTATTGCTCAGACAGTACCGTATCTGCATTGTTAACTGAGGAGCCAGATGCCGCAGGTTCGAACCCACTGTGGGGCACCAGAAAGAGCATCTCGCTTCTTAACCTAGCTCTATCTAGGTCCATGTCCCCCACCACAAACTAGGGACTAATCGTGACACGTAAAACTGGACCTCTGTTGTATAGGGAGGAGTTAGTGCAACCGCAGCATGGCTCTCAGGGAGCAGGTGGAGGTTAATTATCTTGCTCAAAGACACGTTGGCATACATACTGAAGGAACTGAGGCTCAAACCACCAATTGTCCAATTGCTAGACAACTGCCCTGCTGCCTGATTTAAGAACAGAGAAAGGAAAAGGACAAAGACGGTAGAGACCACAAGAAAATGGTTGTGGTGCTGTGTTTTTCATAGCAAAATCGTTTTAGACTCTCCCCTTCCCCAATTAAGCCCACCGAAAATGGACCTTTACTGGGAGGAGCCCTCTGTTCCCTTCCCGAATGGCTCCCACTGGTACAGTTTCCCTTAGATGAGCAGTGGATCCTCGCCAGCAGGGTACTAGCGTGTCTAGGAAATGGAGACCTGCATCTTCAGCGTGGGAAGCTCCACCTGTTTCTGTTGCTATGGGGACCGAAGTCTTATCTTTTACTGAAATAAACTCGGCTGGAGAGAACAAAGAGTATGCAGATTAATAGCGAGTAGTTTCAGCCACAGCCAAATACTTCTCTGATGTAATTAGGGCCTCTCATCATGCTCGTAGCCCCTGCAGGCTTTGTGTCTGGCCAAACCCTAAATAAGTTACACACATGCATGCTCATATTCACATCTACACACACATACTGAGTGATTTCTGAGAGGAAACTTTGACTCCCTCATTCATCGTTGAATCTAATTAATTTAATTCGTTAATTTATCACAGCTTAACTGCTGTGTCCTATTCTTGGATCAGTGGGGCCAATAGAATTCATATTTTTTATCATGTGACCTATCCAAGGTGTTTCCCTGACCGTCACCCATTGAGCACTGAGATAGGATCCAGCATGACTCTGTGACCTGACTTTGGATAAGACGTTGAAGATGAATGCATGGCTGGATGCATACATGCATGTGACACACAACGGTACAATCCCCACACAGTGAAGGCTTTGGGACTACATGCCTGTGGCACAGCTCAGCCAGCATGAGTGCATGTCGCCACATTCATCGCAGGAAATGTGCATTATTATCATCACACACACACACAGAGATGTTGACTTGAAGCCAGGATGGGCGTCTTTCCTTCTACAGCACACTGGAGTTTCACTCGATAAACTCATTTAAGTGTGCTGCTACTTTTTAACCTTGCTGCAAAGATCTGGCAACAGTGAGACTCGTTAAGGGAAGAGTGTAGTCAGCACATCCAACGTGGCGCTCATCTCATGTGAGCTGTTCTGTGACACCACCATTTCAGGTAGGCAGTGATGACCTTCAGGATCACAGCCGTTGGTGGTGTTGCAAAGCAAGAAGATCCCAGGTTTTAATCCTGTCCCAGGTCTTTTCAGTGCGGAGTTTGCAGGTTCTCTCCGTGTCTGCGTGGGGTTCCTCCCACCATCATAAAGACATGCATGTTAGGGTTGATACTCCTGCCTGTGCCCCTGAGCAAGACAGTAGGAAAATTAACTGGGGGAGTACCCCGACCGCTGCAGCTGCTAACTGTGCCTATAGATAGATGATCTAAATGCAGAGAACATGTTTTGTTGTATGTACGTACAGCTACAAACTTCTTCTTCTTCTTCTTCTTCTTCTTCTTCTTCTTCTTCTTCTTCTTTGGTCAACTCAGGCATTGATGACTTTCTGAACTCTCGTAGACAGCGTCCAACTCAGCGGGTGCCCGTTGCTTCCCTACATGTTGTATGTGCGTGCAGCTCTCTCTCTCGTATGTTACTCGGCTGTTCGTGCGTGCTGCCTCTCCACAAGTCAGGAAGTGCTCATCGTGACTCCACTATCTTTAGACGGTTTCGCCTGAGTCATTCCCACTGCAGGAGGCACTTTTCACCTCCAGGCTGTGGCAGACAAATCAATAGGCTGCCATTTCCATAATATCACAGTCATTGGCCCTCCGCAGGATATTTGAGATTTTTCTTCATTGTCCTGAATCTTCTAAGTGAATTCTAATGCATTTGAATTTGATTAGAGCAAATCCACTGGCTGCGAGTCTCCTCAGTGGTTTGCCGCACCCTTATTGGCTAAGTTGCAAGACCTTTTGTGTGTGTGTGTGTGTGTGTGTGTGCACGTTATCTCACCTGCATGCGTGTGAGGGTACCTCAGAAGACCTGCACATCAAACAGTGTGGTGGTGCGGAGACAGAGAGGTTGTTGCTAGGATGCACATCTCCTTCAGAAGGAAATTAAATCTGGTCGACAGCAGAGCAGCAGTCAGTTAATTCTCCATGAATTCTGGACAGTTGTTCACACACACATACACATGGATAAAGAAGGATATACCGTAGTCATATTTCAGGCTATCCTTCGTGCATCAAGGATACAGATCGAGGATTAGAATAGAGCCGTGGTAGCTCGGCAGAGAGCGTGCACCTTGAGAACTGATGAGCCAGAGGTGGCGGGTTTGAATCCTTGACGGGAATCAAGAAGGGCATCCGGCCATAATCCCCCAAGCTCCAACTAAGTCTGGGTCCATTCCCTCAACATGGGGACTAATCATGACATGTAAAACAGAGCTCTGATCAACGATTAGAACCTTCTTGGGCCAGCATAGCTCAGTGGGTAGAGCGGTCGTCTGGCAATCAGAAGGTTGCGGGTTTGTTCCCCGGTCCTGCAGAAAACTTGCCGGGGTAGTCCTTGAGAAAGACACTGAACCCCTAACTGCTCTCCGAGCACTATATGGTGGCAGCTTGCTGCTCCTATACAATTGGATGGGTTAAAATGCAGAGAAATACAAATTTCCCTTTGCTGGACTGATAAGGGAATCTATTTTTGTAATTTATTTTTTAGTTTTCTTGTTTGTGGCTTTGGCTTCCATGAGGCTGTGTGTGTGTTCGGGAATGTTCCATTTGTGCCCAGCTCTGAGTGACTGACCTGTTGTGTACGGTGACCCATACTGGAGAGGAGGAAAAGCCACAGCTCCGTAATACAATTAGCACTGAGTTTGTGCAGCATGTTATTGGCCTTATCGAACACGGAGGAAGAACGAATATACTGGCCAGACGGCCCCAGTGGTTTATGAATAATGATTTGCCAACTAGATAATGCGATTTATCATCGCAGACTATTAGCTACTCTCTACTTTTTCTTCATCGGTGAATTGATTCCGAAGGTTGAGAGAAGGCAGGATAATGGCACTGTGGGATTTGTTTGCCATCAGTATCTCTCTTAAGCATCTCATGAAGGGAGAAAGAAAGAAAGAAAGAAAGAGAGACGCAGAGAGAGCTCAAGAAACAACAGTCGATCGAGAGGCTCAGATGTAAATCCAGAGAGAGAGAGCGAGTCAGTCCATGTTTTGTAGCAGACGAGAAAGAGGAAGACAAATGATGGGAATGAACAGAGTGAGAGTACCAAAATCACTCATAAGGCTCTATTGTTATCACAGCAGGTAAATGACAAGTGTAAATGATTTGAGGTCTGTGTTACTTTTCATTCCTCCATACATTTCAGCTTTCTCCTCTTGTTCCAAAGCTCATACACACTTTTTTACACCACCCCTACAAACTTCCCTCTTCATCAGCAGACTCAGCTCAGAGTATTTTACCCTCCTAAGCCATCGCCGTAGCCTGCGGTGGAGAAACAAAGCGAGGAAGTGGAGGGAAACAGAAATAGATACCTTCATGGGAACGTCTTAACTGGAGGTCTGCTGTTTATGACAGCTTGTGAGGAGCCGCTCAAGTACGGCTTGTGAGTACAATACAAGAGTCCTTTACTCTACACCATGTCAAGAAGTGTTCTTCTTCTGTGAAATACCTTTTGGACACAGCTAATGACGTGGATTAATTCAACGTGTGTCTCGGAATTTTCACATGCACCAGGAATTTTCACGAAAAAAGTGTAATTATTTTGAGGCAAGGTTGGATTAAGGCAGGTCGATATGTTAATGGATTTTTAGAAAAAACAGACTACATGGAATGAAATTTTCCGCCCAAGAACTTATAGAATAGAATTATTTCATTGCAATGGCAGATTTATTTCCGTATCCCTTGGGGCCATGGTAGCTCAGGGGTAGAGCTGGTGCCTCTGGAACTGACGAGGCTGAGGCAGCAGGTTCGAACCCATCACCAGGAGTCAGAATGGGTAGTCGCCCACGCCTGTCCTGGGGTGGAGTGTCAACCTAGCTAGGATGTGTCCTTGCCTTTTGCCCGGGGAGCGCTGAGATAGACTCCAGCATGGCCTCATGACCCAGCCTCAGATAAGTGGTTTACAATGGATGGATGGATGGACTGATGGATGGATGGATGGGATGGATGGATGGATGGATGGATCAGGAATTTCAATGAAACAGGTGTTATTATCTTGGAGCAAGGTTTAATTAAGGAAGGCTGATCTGTTAATTGGTTTAATTTAAACATATTACAGTGAGTTAAATTTCCAGCCCGTGAACTCAGGAGGTAGAATGATCTTTTTTTTGCAGTGGTGGATTTACTTCCTTTCTCATTGGCTCAGTCGTCTAGCGCACGCTTCAGAAACTGACGAGCCAGAGGGAGTGGGTTGGAACCCACCGTGGGACATCCGGAAGGGCATCTGGCCTGAATCCCCCAGACTCCATCTAAGTCTGTGTCCACCCTCAACATGGGAGCTAACAGTGACACATAAAACAAACCTCCCACATGTTTTGGGAGATTAATATTCAGTGGTGTGGCTCTCCTTCTGTTGGCAGGCCATCGACGCTCCTGGTTTTGTACCTTCAAAATGTTAAAGGAAGCGTGCAAATGTTATTTCGGGGCTGATTTTGCGGAGGTAAATGAAGATGAGAGAGATAAACAGTGGAATTTGAGCGGCGCATGTTCACCGCCGTATCCTCCGAGGAGCGTGATTCTCTTTACACACGACAGAAATATCAAAGACTTTTTTGATTCCACCATGTGCACGCTCTCTCTTTTCTGAATGGCTGCCTGTTGGACGTTTGATGATGAAATGCTGCAGTCTGTCGGGCTCATCACCCTTTGAATGTCTCATCTCCTCCCTTCGCTATGGCTCCTTTTACCTGTTTTTCCCTCAAGTCTCCTTCGCCATTTCCCCGTTGGTCAAGGTATCTTGTTTGCATGTAGCCATTACCATCAAGGGGCGACGCAGCAGGCTAGTTTAATGTGAAAACTGTAGAGAAAGCTCTGGCGTGGGGAAGGAGAGGTGCCGTGAGGTGAAGAAAGACCACAAGCGGTGCCTAATAGTCCCTGTATGCCGACGCAGTCGGTTCAAAATAACGATACACCCACTCCCAATACATTCCCCCATCTAAACAACACACATACATACATACACAAACACACCCATGCACTATTACCTCCTCTCACTCTCCAAAGGGCTCACAGTGATTCTAATGCCAGCCAATTATGGCTGGGCTCATTTTCGGGGGTGGCTGGGTAGGTATAATTGTTTGTCAGCCCTCCCGTCAGGGCTGTGTTGTTGTGCACATAACTGCCATTTAATTGGTTTGGAGATACAACGCTGGGTCTATTTTGGCATTTGAGCCGGCTACTGACTGATGAAGATGGCTACTGTGGGACCAAGGAAGCCATTTGAGGCAACAGAGGGTGGATGGATGGTCTCCCAAAGATACTTGCTGATTTCTATTGAGCCCACATTGGTGCTTGTAGTCAGACTTTTTCTTGTAAGGGGCAATGTGCAGCTGTTTGTATTTTTACACTACATGAGACGGCATAGCTGAGGAGGCAGGCTAGTAACAGACGACCGGTGGTCCAATCCCCAGCCCCTGCAGAAAGCATGTTGAAGTGTCCTTGAGCAAGACGCTGAAAGTCAAGAGGTTTGTTTCACGTGTCACAATTAGTCCCAAAGTCGTGGCGGTGGACAGGGACTTAAACGGGGCTTGGGAGATTGAGGCCGGATGCCCTTCATGATACTCTGCCGTGGGTCGAACCCTCAGCCTCTGGCATCAGTTCCCAAAATATGCACTCTGCCACTGAGCTAACTGCCCCTATACCATAGGATGACTTAAATGCACAGAGCAGATGTCCTTGTATCTGTGCGCAATGAGAATAAATAAAGCTTCTTCTTCTTCTTCTTCCTCTGGCACCATTCGATGCACTGCACCAGATTATAGTTTCAAGGTAATTTGCATCTGCAGACCTTGCATGTCTTTCATGTTACGTCTTTTTAGTCACGGACGGATCCCACGTTGCTGACACGGTGACCCCATTAGATGCATTTTGATTTGAATTTGGTCTTTTCAAATGAAAACAGGCTTGATGGAAATAGCAAATAAGGAAAAAAATGGGCAAACATGCATGAAACGTATACACCAGGTTGACGTGGAATAACATTTTATCCAGTATATAGAATTGCATTGAATTTACATGGAAATGCGTTTGCTGGATAGAATAAAATGCAAATCAAAGGTAATCACGTGATCAGAGGTTTCTTGATTTGATGGGAATATTCCTCGTGGGTGTTGAAGTACGGGACGTAGGCCGTCTGACACCTGTCAGCCTGGGCTCAGGGTTTTATTTCTTCTAGCAGACCTGATTGAAACGGACCTTAATATGCAGGCTTACTTGTATTTCACGACATTTAATCAATCACTTGAGACTGATTGAAAAGTGAGATTGAATTGCAGAACATTTGGATATGACATCTGCTACCTCTGACTTGACTTGACTTGTTGTGGTTAAGGCCATGATAGGAACCACGGTGATCGGTGGTTAAGCCTGATCATCCACATCGGGGGTAAATCGGGATTCAGGTGGGAAGGTGAGTAGCTGATAGCCGAGAAAGGGAAATCCGGCTCTGTCTGCCAGTGGTGGAAAAAGAAGTGTTTTAGGGGAGGGAAACATGTTTTGTTGGACGGTGGGATGACACCGTGACAAAACCCAAAAGAAGAGAAAGTGATGTGGGGAAGAAGTCAAGGGCAAAAGAAGAAGGGAGGGGTACCAGCATGTTGCCAGGAACCATGTTCCATAGTGTTGATTGGAAGAAAGTGGGGGTGAGCGGAAAGGAGGAAAGGATCCGGTCGGAGTCGACGGAAATGAACAAGTGAGTCGGGCAGAGAGTAACAAGCAAGTTGACAGCAAGGGGCCACAACTACTACAACAGGCTAAACCTGTTAATTTCACACCTGGCTTCCATGCTCTCATCACTTTACTGCTCCTGCTTTGTTGGGGAACAAGAGAATGTGACCAAGTCCACCTTCCACTGTAGCCATGACAATGGACGAAGTGACAGCCACTTAGTTGGTCCACCGTCGTCCATGCATCCCCCCCCTCCACGGTTTGATTTAATTTATTGAACCAGGGGGCTGTTCGCCCCAGGCAAAGTGAAGCACAGCCACACCATGTGATGGAAAGCCAATGATTGAGTCTGAAAATTATAATTCAATGATGATTCATTGTCTTTTGTGCTTTGCCGAGAAGGGTTCACAAGGGGCATGAGCACACTCTTTGCCGGCTGAGACTGTTGCTGTCGAGGTTTCCTGTGGCATTGAGTGCTCGGATATTGCTGTCGCTGCTGCACCTGTTCATCACTAGATGGCACATGACAGTCTGCATGGCCTTTGCTGTGTCTGTGTGCTTTAAGAAGGCTTGTGGTATTGCATCAGCCATACGTTTGGCTTGTTGAGATTGAGAATCGTGGAACCTGAAGTTGTGCTTAGTCCATTTTTCCATCCCTCCATCCATCCATCCATCATCAATTGCTTATCTAAAATCCAGTCACGGAATCATGCTGGAGCCTATCCCAGCATCTCTCTAATGGGCAAAAGGCGAGGAAACACACTACAAAGGGTTGCCAGGCCATCGCAGGGCTTAAGCAGTTTGGGATTCGGTGTCTTGCTCAAAGACATTTTGACATGCTTACGGCAGGGGTCGGTGATCAAACCACCGATCACAGTTTGACCACCATACCTCCTGAACTATGCCACTCCTTCCAAGACGTGCACTTTTGGAATCGTGAATCAGCTGCTCCACAGAGCCAGGCCAAGTAACGTCAGGACACAGTTTAGGAGCTTTGACTTTGGCACTGCAGGGCTCCAAGGCCGGTTCACTGGCAGCCTACTCCAGCTTGTGGTCCCGGGTGTCCATCAGTCTGTACTTTGGCGAGAGGCAGGGTGAAGAAGAGCAAGAGTCTGGGCAAACCAGGAAGAGGGAGAGGCAGGCGCTATGGACAAAATCAGGCTGATTTCTTTGGGATGGTAATTCATTCCATAGGATCACCACGTGCCCAATCTCACAATATCTGATGCATGTTTTCCATTGTCTGCATGTGTGTGCAGGCGTGTGATAATTGTATGAGCATGTGTGTGTGAGGTGTGTACCGGAGACTGGGCAGAAACAGTGAAATGCGTCTGTTTGTGTCTGTTTTTGCATCTCTGGCTGTCGTGTGGCTTTATTAATTTGTTAGCGTTGTGCCAATGACCCTGCCAAGATGGACCAGTGGTGCATTCCAGCTGTGTTTTTACGAGTGTG